>JAOEGL010000005.1:84688560-84903560 GCA_034509955.1 Urosaurus nigricauda
TCTGAAAACAACTCTTATGAACTAGGTCACTGTTCTTATGGGGAAAGAAGATGGAGCAAGAATGACCTCTCTCTCTCAAAGAAGGTTGTTGTGTTTGAGACTTCCCAGTTTTCAAGCCCAGCTTTGTATATGTACACATTATTTTCAGTGTATAATTTGTAAAATAAAATGGCATACCTTGGCTCAGAAATGTTTCCGTGCCTTTGGAAGGGGATGAGTGTGCTTTAAGTTGTATTGGATTAGAGTGTTTTTATTCTGTTGTCTCTTCTGTTACTCCTCTGTTGCCACATCCCATATTGATTGGTGCCGGCCTCTATACACAGAGAAACCAATTTATTAGATACTTATTTTATTATTTGGATAATGTTTCATATTGTTATTTCCACCAACTATCTGGTTTAATGATTTGTACTATTTCAGATTTTAAGGCAGGCTTTGGTGACTGACAGATGGACTGTTCTTTCTATGGGCAGAGGGGTTTTAGCCTGGACTTCTCTCTGACATGTTAGTTTTCTCTGTGAGAATATCTTGGTTATTTCTCATACTGTAACAGGAGCCCTACCCTGCAGATTGTAGTGCAGACACAGTCTGTCATCTTAATGACAGCTAAGCCGTATAGTTTGTTCCCTAGGATTATTCCCAGAGTTGATACTGAGAACTCATCTTTGAAGCCTTGGCATTGCACTTGTGTCATGTCTCATCATGTATCTGAGACCACAGGGAGAGGCCATCTGGGGTTCAGTGTGACCTATATGTGAAAGACACAAACTGTGTTTCTCCTTTCCATCTCAGTTCAAGGAGGTTGTGGAAGTTTTGAACTGACAGCTGGAATCAGCAATCAGTTGGATACGGGTGAACAAGTTTTTACAAATCCAGAAAGGACAGAAGTGTTCTTGGTCAGTATGGCTTTTGGAAGAAAATAAATTAACTTCTGTTAGATTAGGCTGCACTCTCTTTCAAAGAGTTGTATTCATAGTTGGGACTTCTTCTGGATCCTTCCTTAAGTATGGATGCCTAAGTCTTGGTGGTAACCAGGAGCACATTTGTTCAGCTAAGATCACCAACTGCACCCATTCCTAAATGTATCTGATCTGGCTGTGTGAACACATGCTCAAATTGCATGTCATATAGAGTACATCAATTATTTCTACGTTGATCTGCTTCTGAAAAATGTTCAGAAACTTTAGCTGTCTCAGAACATTGCAGCCAGAACATTGATGAGAGCTGGTTAGAAGGAGATTGTTATTGCCATGCAACTTGTTTGCCTGCAGATGTTGTACTGGCAACTCTCAGCAACTGTAGTTAACATAGCCAATGTTAGTTTTACTCTGACAATAGCTGGAGGGCCATAACTTGTCCTTTACTATAAATGAAACTTACTAATGATCACTTCTGAGCACAGTTCCGAGTGCTGGATATGACCTACAAAGTCCTATGTCATTTGAGACCAGATTACTTGAAGGACCATCTTCTCCTGAATGAGCCTGTCTGACCTCTGAGATATTTTGAAGAGGCCATTCACTCAGATCTGTCAGTTTCTGAAGTGCTTCTGACATGAACATTTGTGGCCCTTTCTGTAGATACATCTAAGGTTTAGAACTCTTCACATGAAAGGTTCACTTGGCTCCATCTGTGGCTGTATCTACACTGCAGAAATAATTCAGTTTGACACCACTTTAATTGCCATGGCTCAGTGCTGTGGAATTATGGGAATTGTAGTTTGTTGTGGCACCAGAGCTCTCTGACAGAGAAAGCTAAATGTATCACAAAACTACAATTCCTGGAGTTCCCTAGCATTGAGCCATGGCGGTTAAAGAGGTGTCAGACTGGATTGTTTCTGCAGTGTGGATGTAGCTAGAATGATGCTTTTACTACCAAGCAGACTTTTTAAAAATATAAATAAGTTTTTGGTCTATTGAAATAGTTTGCTAGCTATATTATTAAGTGTCAGCCTCTTACTTTATGGGGCGTTAAAACTTTATGGGGCTTTTAAAAAAACTACTCCGTTATGTTGTGTCTGTTGTGTATTTACTGTCTTCTTAGATGGACTGAATGTCAGTGGCAGGAATTGTAAATGAATAGCTGCATTCCATATTTAAAAAGCAAGTGCTCTCCAACTGTACTGTTTATTATGGCAGTAGAAAGTATTGCACAAAAGTTGCTCCAGCAAATATTTTTCTACTGTTTTTCCTGTTTATTCTGTGGAAAAATGTTTTTCCTCGTTGATTGTATGTTCTGATGTAGACGATCCCATTGACATAATTCCTCTTCTTAGCCTCTCTTGCACGGAGAGTGAACTTTCTGTTTACCTCAGCTGACCTGCAAATGTATTTATCAGGATTGCCCCATCACAATGAAATAAGAACGACACTCGGATCTTCTAATTGCACTATTGCATCAGATAGTAGTCTGCCTAAAAGGTAGACAACCTGTTATACAGCCCTCAACAGCTCTCCTTCTTTCCTTAGAAACTTTGCTCTCATGTTCAGCTGATAAACCCATCAACTGGGCATCATAGTGCTTTTCTCAGGAGAGCTCTTCTGTGAGTCAAGGGAAGTTCTCCAGTCACATGAAGCCGAGTTGGGGATGACAACTTAACATGTCTCCCATTATTTTTTCTGGGGCAAAGTAATATATTGGTTGCTCTAGGGAGTTGGTCCACCCCTGTCCCTCTACTGTTGCAAATACTGCTGTGGGAGAGTAGCTGGTTGGACTCTCTGGAACAGCCACCTGTTTGATTTCTCACTTGGAGTGGGTCCTTAGAGCAAGACAGAGAGCACTTACTCTGGGCAGGCAAATTCTCTGCAGAGTCATACTGGTTGCAGCACAGGCAGACTCCAGGGCCACCTTGGACAGAGGAGTCCCTCCACACTGTCACTGATTCTTTTCTGCAGAGGGGCAAAGCCTTTAGAATCTCTGGAGGAAGGAATTGTTTTACCTTTAGCCCCTGCTGATATCAGTATAGCCTACATTGGTACAAGCATGAAGGCATTCACTTCTCTCTCCAATAATGCCAAAGTAGCCAACTGTGCTTCTTTGAGAGTGTGGATGTCTGTGAATGCATAGGATGTTGTGTGTGTGTGTTCAGTTGTACACATGTGTGTGTTTTGTGTGTCTCGGCCCCTACTGCATGTGGCCATTTAGGGGTGGACAACCTCCCCCCCCTTTAGTTACTTTATTCACTTCTTTCTCATACTATCTTATTGTATACATACTACTATGGAAAATTTCTAGACTTGCATTCTGTGTCTTCGTGTCAGGTAAAAGGCAAAGGTAAAGTTAGTCCCTTGACATGAATGTCTAGTTGTAACTGACTGTAGCGGTGGTGCTCATCTTCGTTACTAAGCTGAAGAGCCAGCGTTGTCAGAGGACTACTCCGTTGGTCATGAGGCCAGTATGACTGCACTGAATGCTGCTGCCTTCCCACTGAAGTACTACCTATTGCATGCTTTCGAACTGCTGGGTTGGCAGAAGCTGGGACTGGCGATGGGAGCTCACCCCATTATCCAACTTTCGGGCCTCAAATTGCCAACCTTCTGATCTTCCAGTTGTCAGAATTGGCATCTTAACCACTAACCCACCACATCCTGAATCTTCATCTTAAAAATGTTTTGGGATTTTCCTCCCCCCCCTCCCCCATCTCTCAGACATGCTCCTGTATATCCCATTTCTTCAGGGAGCACCTCTCAAGAGCACACAGGTTGTATTATCTTATTTCTGTGTTCTGTTAGAGTAGGGGAAAGACTTGAAACTTGAGTGTTTTTGTTGTTGGGCTCTAAATCCCATCAGTTCCAGTTGGCATGGCCAGTTATCAAGGGGCACGGGAAGTGTAGTCAGGTAACATCAGTGGAGAGGGTACGAATTTCCCAGCCCTAGCTTGTTGGTTACCTTCTATATGTTAACCAGAGGTTGTTAAGCTTCATATGGATAGCCTCTCTTTTTCAGGAAGGAGTTGTTCTAATTTAGATATGTACAGGATGTTTAAAAAAGAATGGTGCAAAACTGAATAAGAACACCTTTCCTTTTGCACTATTAATTTTGAATCACTGTGACTGAAACCTATCCCAGCTTCCCTCCTCTTCCCAGTGCAGAGGCACAGTAGTGCTGCCACCAAGCCCTTCTGTGTATATTTAATCTCTCTCAGGTTCCAGAGGGTGTAAGGGCTCAAAACCCTCTCTCTCTCATGGTTATTGAGAAGCCAAAATAATACTTATTTGGTTCCTGACAGTTCTGGTCGTGGAGAAGTATAACCAGAGCTTTCCCTTCACGCTCCCTTAAGAAATCAAACAGGAATTTAAAAAGTTAACTCTTGAATTAAAAAAGAGGAAACTCATATAGTGAAAGGTAACTTTAATTGCACATGAAAGTTCAAATAGCTTAAAACACAATTTTTTTCAATTACCTTTTCCCCTAGTTGCAAAAAAAAAACCACACAAAACAAAACAAAAACAGGTTTAACAGGTTGATATTAAACCCCCACCCTCACTCTCCAGTTCCACCTGTTGTCCAGTCCCTTTCCCAAAGACTTAGGAACCGACCCATCTATCTGGATGGGCCCTGGCATCCTACCACCTTTTTTTCTCAAGATTTCTTCCCTTGCTCAGACCAAAGCAGTCAGTCCTTGTTTACTCAACCAGTCTCTCTCTCTCTACTGGCCAGCTTAATAAATCACCTCCCTTGAGTTAACTCTTCCTGAAGCCTTGCAGGGTCATTACAATCGCCCTTTTGTTGATTATAGTTCCCCACCTGCTTTTTGCAAATCAGAATGTCTACAGATATTTTTCTTTGCTTTCAGTGTAAGCATGTTTATTGGTCAAATTCTGCTGAATGAATAGCTGGTTTCTTATCTTTTCCACTATGGTGATCACTAATTTCTTACTGTTTCTTCAGATGTTGCAGTAGATATCTGCATTTGTGAAATACTTTTTTTTTTTTTTAAGAATAGTGACTCCCTGAAGTGGGCTATTTCATTTCCCTTTTTGTTACTGTTTTAGTCTGTCTATTGTATCATGGACACTCCATAGATGTACTGGGCTTTTCCCTTTGAGTTGGCATCCCACTACGCATCCCAGTATTGGGATACCACCTCTGAATTCCCATTCTTAATGCTCTAACTGTGGTTTCTAAAACAGTGAATAATTTATAAGTAAGATAACCAGATTCCCCATTATTCTAGTGTTGATATTGTGAAATTAGTATACTGGGGGAAAGCCTTGTTTTGAAACGTACAGTCTTTTGAAAAAGCAAACCTAGGTTTGTTCAGAAAAAAAGAGATAGTTGTAGTGTAGAAATCTCCCCAAGACACAAACTGTAACAAGATATTTTGCTGGCGGTACGCCTTTATAGGACAGATTATCATAACTTGATCCTTAGTCTGGGGTGAGAAACAGTAATACCCTTTGAATCTGATCTGATATACAGGCTTTCATTTTAACCATAAGGCCAAATGATATTGTAACTGAGTGTATGAAATACATTCTTTTTCCTGCAGAATGTTTTGAAAAACGCAGGTCTCTGTCAATAAGGTCAATAACTTCTCTCAGTTTTGTTGTTTATGAAGCTGTTCATGAAGTTTACCATAGATGATAAACACTGTATAGCTAAAACGGGAGGCTAAAGCTTTTGATCGTCTCCTTGTGATGACACTGGAGGAAGGGAAGGGGACACATACATCATAGGCTTCCATACTATAATGCCAGACAGTGGCTTTACATAAGAAGACACCTTTTAAGTTGCCCTGAATTATAAACAGCTTTTTACATTTTCTACTTTCATTTAAAATGTCTGATTATGTTATAACATGTTTTTTTTTAGAATTTTTAAATGGAATTTTTATAGTTCTGTGCTTTCTTTCCCACTACTCATTGATTTTAACGTAATATTCATCCCCCAAGCTTTGTTAACAAAATCCAAACACCTCCTTACTAGTCAAACCATTATAATGATTTTGAATTCATTTAGATGATGCATGCCCCGACGCCGCACAGATGGTGGGCAGTATTGTGGTTCTCCAGCGGTGCAGCGTTTATATGCTGCAGGCCACAAGAGCACCACAAAGCTGTGGCGGCGGCAGAAAGGATGCCCTTTTGCCGGCTCAAAAAGAAGTGGCATTTTTCTGCCTCTTTTTGAACAGGATCCGGGCTGCAGCACACCGTCACACTGCCCCTTTAGGGCCCTCAGTTACAGAAGAACAATTGTATTAAATTCTCTTCTCATTTCTAACATATGAATGGTATTTTTATACTTTCCCCTGCTAGCAGGATTCCTGAGACTTATTTGCATGTTTTTTTGCAAAAAATAAAAGTTCTTTGTTGAGCATTATTTAGGTAATTGCTAATTAAAAATACTAATTATAAAATATTGTGGTTTTCTTTTATACTGACCTTGACAACTTATTTCAAAACATAGAATCTTCCTCTTGTTGTGCTTAAAACAGGCTTTGTCTTAAAAGGTTTTGTTTTGCAACTGGTATTTGTCTCTTGAAGTCCTAATTATATTGTGAACTTGAATTTCAGTGTGAACCTTCTGTTTTCTGCTGGTCAAGAAAGATTAACATTCCTGTTAAATGGTTTGATCAGCAGTTGTTGCATATTTTAGTTACATAGGTAAAAGAAAGATAGATTGGATGCCTATACCATGTTGGCCTGAGTTCAGTAGACCTATTTAAAGTGACAAATTGTTCGTCACTTATAAACATTTGATTAAAAGTATAATTGCTAAAAGGGACGCGGTGCGATTCTGACTCTGAAATTCTCACATTCGGCAGTTTGGCAGGTCGAGACCCAAGTGCCTCATGATGGAGTGAGCTCCTGTCACTACTACCAGCTTTTGCCAACCGAGCATTTCAGAAACATGTAAAAGTGCAAGCAGATAAATAGGTACCACTTTGGAGGGAAGATAACAGCATTCCATGCTCCTCAGTATTCAGTCATGCTGGCCACATGACCACAGAGTCGGCTTTTGACAGTTCTAGCTCCCTCGGCTTAGTAGCGGGGATAAGCACTGCCCCAATATACGGACGTGAGTAGACAATCTTGCCAAGGGAAACCTTTACCTTTTATAATTATTAAAATCTAACTTCTGTAAAAAAAAAAAAAATCAGCGTAGTACCCTGTTTCTCTGAAAATAAGACATCCACTGAAAATAAGACCTAGTAGAAGTTTTGATGAATTGCTAAATATAAGGCCTGCCCCAAAAGTAAGACCTAGCAAAGTTTTTGTATATAAATATATATACAGTATATAATTAATGTTCAATTTTTTGGTTCAACAATAAATGTGAATTCTTCTTCATGGAAAAATAAGACATCCCCTGAAAATAAGACCTAGTGCATCTTTGAGAGCAAAAATTAATATAAGCTACTGTCTTATTTCCGGGGAAACATGGTATGAGTCAGCCCTGTACAGTATATGAATCAATACTTGAACAGAAGTTTTGTGCTCTCTGCACTATTTGCTTTCCTTTACACATTACTGCTGTAAATTTAGCTTATTCTCCGCTTACCAATCTTCAGAGTCATTTGAAGAGTTGGGATAGACAGACGCTGTATTACTTTTCTATAGAACATATAGTCTGCTTTCTAGCTCTAAAGTACTAGAATGATAGAACTGTATATATTGCTTCTGTAAGATGGACTTAAGTTAAACAGAGTAGTCTTGTGGAGGATGTTCGTCCAACAGTTTTCATGCAGTATGGCTACCTATCTTGTTTGGGGGTAATTGTTACTTCATTGCAAGGGTATGGGTAGGAATTTCTGCACAGGGCAAACCAGTATAGAGGTATGGGAGCATAATGTGTATGCGTAGTACTCAACATGACAAAGTGCCTGTGCATTCTCTTTTTGTATGCATGCACACATTCGCTGATTCTTTGTGTCACATCAATGACATTTAGAAGCCTACAGTCAGTGGGAGGAAAATCCTTAGAACATGGAATTTGACATTGGTAACACAATAGCGCCACTTAAAGTTTCTGCCATGGGAGGAGGCACAAACACAAGTAGATCAGAAGGAGAGGGATGTGATTTTCTTGATCCTAGAAACTTTGATGGAGGTTCAGGATTTTAGAAGAGCCTGAACTGTATATTTTCCATATTATTAACAACCATTTAAAATTGGATATCATTAAGTAACTTCTTATTACTTTAATTTTAAACTGTACAAATACTTATTTAGAACTGCACATTTTGTGTATTAATTTCAGTTTCAAAGAACAAGTCTACTGTTTCTGGTAGACTTGGTAGTTTGGTAATCAGTTCTATCAAGAGATTTAGAAATGGTTTCAAATCTGTACTAGTGTTAACTTCTATTTTGTTTCTAAGTGGTATCCATATTTTGGACATGGTATCCAAAATATTTCTTTCCATCTGTGGTAATGTTCTTAGTTTTTCCTCCTTGCTTCTCTTTGCTGGCTTATTACTCTGAATTCATAGTCAACTTCACAACCCCACCAAAAATGTCAGCATACTATGAAACTAAAAAAAACCCACTGAATTACACTATGACTTTGTGACAGAGTTCTATTAACACAACAAATTGGGAACAACAGCACTGGGCAACTTTGCAAGGATAAATAACAGCCACAACCCTATCTCCAGCAGTGCGGGTGCTAGAATAATTAGTTTTCTACCAAAACTAAAAATTTTAATATAAAATTATATCTTCCGAGGCTTGTATTACTGTGGTATTTTAAGGTGCCCTAATTTGCAAGAAAATTTCAGCATTCATCAGAACTGTCTTCAGGAGCCCTGGTGGCGCAGTGGTTAAATGCCTGTACTGCAGCCACTCACTCAAAACCATAAAGTTGCGAGTTTAATACCTGCAAAGGGCTCAAGCTTGACTCAGGCTTGCATCCTTCTGAGGTTGCTAAAATGAGTACCCAGCTTGTTGGGGGCAGTTAGCTTACAGTTGTAAACTGCTTAGACACTACTAGTTCAGAATAAAGTGGTATATAAATGAAACTGGTTTTTTTTTCCTGGCCCAAGAATAATATTCTGATCTCCAAAAAAATAGAGAATCTAAGTCTGGCAGCCACTTGGCAAGTCACCTGCTCTCAGCCTTTGAGAAAGGCAGTGGCAAACCTCCTCTGAACAAATCTTTGCAAGAAAACCCCATTATAGGGTCATCTTAAGTTGAAAATGATTTGGAGGCATACAAGAACAACAACGTCTGGCAACAAGACCTCAACAGGACTGGTCACTCAAAATTTCCTACTGGCTAAATTTCTTTCTCTGTATATCACACTGAAAGGCATTTTGGTGGAGTGATTTGAGTGTTGGACCAGGACTCTGGATGACCAGGGTTTGAATCCCTGCTTGGCCATGTACCGGGTGATCTTGGACAAGTCATACACTCTCAGCATCAGAGGAAAGCAATGGCAAAGCCCCTTTGGAAAAAAAAATCTTGCCAAGAAAACCCTTTGATAGGGTTGCCTAGATCGCCATAAATTGGAAACAACCTGAAGGCATGTAACAACAATAGCAAACGTTATAGTAACTAAATTCATGATTCTGGTAGGGCAGGGGGCATACCCCCATCTTAACCTGTTTGTAGACAAGCTTGAGTAGTACACTAAAAGGTTGAAATATATAGTGTTTTTAATAAATTCAAACCTCAGGTACCAGCAGAAATTTAGGAATGTACTTGGTTTAGATGTACTAAATCACCTCATGATACTGAATTAAAAGTCCTGTAAAGTGTTCCTTCTAAATTCTTGATAAGATACAGCCATAACTATTTTTATTTATGCTATAATAGTATAAGCAAATAGTATGTATATTAGAGCTTGATCAGTTTATATAATAGTTAAAGCTGCTTTCCAATGTTTCTGTTTTTCTATGTAAAGACTTTTCAGGATTGTAATTGTAGTTTGCTTTTGAATGACAAGAAAGAAAGCAGCCTCACATGTGAGACTTTTTATGTTGGAATTGTTACTACCTTAAATCAACAAATCATTGATTCCAGAATCCATGGTATCAAAACATGATAGAATTTTAATGATTCTTTAACATGATTAAATAAACAATTATATCTGAACATAATGATACAATTTAATGTTGTGCTTAAATATGCCTACTTAATAAATTAAACTATAGGCTACTGTAACAGGTTTTTTAAAAAGCCACATGTACTAAAGCATGGTTGTTCTATCAGCCCCTTGTTCATTTTATGTTGGAAAAATGAATCCAGATTGGGCAATTGTGTACATTTACATTTTCTTCCTATCACCTGCTTTATATTCCTGGTGTGAAATAAACAGTAGCGGTAGCTGATGGCTCCCGTGTTAGTAGTGCACAGAATCCACTTTGGATTTTAGCCTGAATTTTAAAAGATCCATTCAAGGTCCAGTCTGTTTTGAGGTTAGGGTTGAGCACCTTGAGTAGCTCATTTAAATTTTAGACTAGAAGCCAAAGCAGATTTACTGCCCATGGAGGCCATGATCTACCTGTAAAAACAGCTAGGCATGGCTTGATTTTTAACCAGCTAGGCCACAACAATTAACTTTTTAAAAAAATCTGTTTTTAACATTTATCTTGATCTTTCCTGGTTGGCGTGCAAATCGACAGTTTTCAATTATTACAGTTTCTGAAATAGGTCAGCTAAGTAAATGTGCTTTCCTTGCTTGAGAATTAAATATTTGTGCTAAGAGATTCCGAATGTATAAAGAGTGTTTTTTAAGTGTTTTTGTCATTGTATTTTGTTTTCAACATCAATGCTTCATGGAACAACTTTGTTCAGTGTTTTTCGTGGCTTCTCTTTGCTGTGGCTACAGTCATAGTCCAGGCAAATCAGTGGTCTAAACCAGTATTTAAGGAATTCGATGAAGACTTTCTTGTGGCAACATCTGGGGACTTTTTCTTATACAGTGGTCCCCCGGGTTACGCAGGTAATCCGTTCCGGATTACCTTTCGTAACCCGGAAATCTTCGTTTCCCAGGGGACTGCATTCTCTGACGGACCTCGCGGCCGATTTAAAGGAGCCGCGCGGTTTTTCCCTTTCTTAACCCGGGGTTTTGTTCGCATCCCGGGGGCTTTTTTTCACCCCCGGCGGTTTCGGCTCCCAGGGATTTCGTTCCTCGGGGGCTTCGTATCCCGGGGACCACTGTATAACATTTGTGGTAATACTTCTGTGGATGTCAGGAGGGAAGAGTTAGCATTACAACTACTTTAATTTCTCACATACTGTCTAATAACTTGTGATATACAATTTGATTCCACTAGTTATTTTATTTTGAAAACACACAGTAACAGGTTCAGGGAAGACTTGATAGCCAGATTAAGTGTGATGCTAAAGTTACAAGGTACTTCTCAGAAGGTGCTGCAGTTTACCTGGAAATAAGTCCAAATATAAAATATTGTGCTGTGGTACTTTTTACCACTACCCAGTAAATTGGAGGACGGGTGCCTTCTTCATTTCTGTTTCTGCCAGTGTCTCTGACGTGTCAGAGGAGGAAGTATCTCCCCCCCCCCCGCTAAAACCAAATTTAAACCTTTGGTTTAAATATTATTTTAAACACAATTCAAAGTGTCGATGTGAAAGTTATTCTATTAGATTAGAATATTTATAATAATATATAAAGAAAAGCTTATACTTCCCTTGTATTTAATGAAAACAACTATGTCTGAAAAGAAATATTTTAAGGTAACACCTAAAGACAGCTGTACCTGATACACAGATTAACTTTCTTGCTGTAGTATCTTCAGTTTCACTCAGTCATTCTCTCTATTGTTTATTAGTTCCATTTCTAGGTGAGCAAACATTGATTCAGTGCTATTAGTTGAACATAATACTTCACTAAAGGGTGTGTGTGAGCTATGGGCACAGACAATTTACCATATTTTGTCTTGACTCCTTCTACTGGTGACTTACCTAGAAGCAAGAGATTTTGTGACATACAGATAAGCCTAGCGGTGCATTCGTTTGTTGGTCTGTTCGTTTCAGAGCACTGGGTTTTTTCAATGCTTGCCTAGTTAGAAGAATAACTCAAAATTTGTAATCTGTATATGGCCCATCTAACATACTAGATTGCACTACACAGTCCAGGCAGTTATGAATAAACAAACACATATAATGTGGAAATTTTTCTCCAGAAAAATATGGCATCATGAACTCTCCCAGGAAATTTCTGCAGACAATATCCCACTCCACATCACTGTGTCTTAGACCCTGCCCTGTATTGGACGTCAGGGACAATCCTCAAGCTCAAAACTTCTAGATGAATGGAAGAACCTTCTGCTAAAGATGACACCTGGCAGTGGCAGGGCAGAATCATCCCTGTTCACAGGTTTGGAGGGAGATGCTTAAGTGTGGACAATTTCCACCCCTTTTTAGTTCCGAGGTAGAGAAGCTTGGTCTTCCTTTGTCACTGTCCTGTGGACTCCTGAATGTTCTTCAGAGCAGACATGGGCAAGCGTAACCTATGGATTGCAGGTAGCTCCAATCCCATTTTTTTTGCAACCCAGCTCTCCACCCTGAAACCACTAAGTACCAGTACTACCCGTTTAAAAAAATGAATGCAAAAGTATCCCCAACAGTATAAAAAATTGGCAATTTTGGTTAATTTGGTCCTCACTACCTCCCAAAACAATAAAGAAAACATGACTGTTTTTCATTTGAAAAACAAAGCAAGAAGTGACATGACAACTCTATGATTGTATGATTCTATGACATTAGCCTCGTCACTCTGTTGTGTTGCTATGGCATGGCAGGAGAGTGTAAGATTGAAAAATGGCTCTTCTCCTAGTGCAATTTTATACCTTTTAGTCCCTAATTAGGTGGCAATTAACTGTTCAAGAGCAAAGGAATAAATAACCTTTTCCCCGGAGTTATGCGGTGCTGTGCTTTTCAACAAGCAGAGAGTAGCACTCTTCAAAAAGATAACCTTTTCTCCCTTTTCCCAAGTTGTCTTGCCACTTTGTAAAAGACAGTATTGGTATCCTGAAGGGAAAAAAGGCTAATTTAGAAATGTTAAGGAATTACATGGCTTAAAAGAGAAATTTTTAAATTAAACATGGCATGAGTTCAAGTTCTCATATACCAGACATCTTATATGATGTATTTTTTGGTTTCTCACGAGGAATAGGTACAGTTGTCGTTTACCGTATTTGCCAGATTTTAATAGTTTTATCGCCGGTAACTCTGAATAACCAAACTTTTGGAACACTTGTATTCAGATGATTATTTTGTCCTTGTTGGGTTGTTACTTGGATTTTGAAAAATAATTTTTGTGCCTTTTATGCTAAGTAGCTTCCCTAAGTATGTAGAAATCGCTATCTGATTTTGAGGTTGACACCATTTCATTTTCTAACTGCGAGGCACAACCACCCAAGTTTATCGTTATAGCAAATGAGTAAAACAGTGTTCTAACTAGAGTATTAAATAAGCAGAATGAGAAGTATGTTGTAATTGCAGTTGTTATCTTCTTGCTCTTTTCAAGATGTCAGTAGTAACTGGAGTGGGGGTGGCACATACTATGAATCTTTAGAACTGTGATTTTTTTGCTTTTCAGTGTGGCTGAATTTTCATGGATTATGTCAGTATAAACAGGTATTTTATCTGCCTCGACTTATTTTTATTACTAGTGTTGTGTCTCCATTGAAGCACTATTTTTAAGAAAATACCTCAAAGAGACCTGAAAAATATTGTATGTGCAGTGCAATGCTAAGTGTATCGTTCACCCAGTCAGTAGCAAGATTTCTATTTAGATTCTGTAAGCTGCCTTTGATACCTGAGGTTAGATTAGCAGTATTTTGGGATGGATGCAAGTCGGCTATGTACACTCGTCCCTTCCCTTTTGCTGGAGTTAGGGGCACAAGACCCCTGTGAATGTGGAAAAACTCTAAATAACAAAAACACTATATTTTTACCTGAGAGGACACCTCTAAGAATCTCTAGGTCCTCCAGTGCAACTCTGTGGTCAACATCTGCCAGACATTGACCAAAGAATTGAGCTGGAAGAGCTACAACTGTCTAGTGGAGTGTTCTCTCTAGGAATCTCTAGGTCCTTCAGCCCAACTTTCGGTTAAAGATGACCAGAGAGTTGTGCTGTAGGTCCTAGATATTCCTAGAGAGAGCATATTAATAAAATCCATGAATAATCAAATCTGCAAAAATGAAAGCTGCAAATGTGGAGGGGTGAGTGTATAATCTAATCTACTGCCTGCTCTTGGTCTTTTCACATTAAGATAATAGTAAACCGTCTCATTACTCAAAGGGAAAAAGGGATGGTATGGTAACAATTCCATTGAGATTATTAACTGTTGTCATAACCGCACAGTGCATGGATTCCATTGGGACTCTAATGTTGCGCTCATTAAGTAAATATACTTATATAGAAACAATGTATCGTTTTGAAAAATGAAGTGGGACAGTTTCCTAAGCTCACAATGTGGGATACATTTTTACAGGCATGTATATGTTGTTGTCAGAATAGGAACTGTTTGTAAACTACAGGTGCGTACGTGCTTGTTTTGGTAGAAAAGGTCAAAACAAACCACTAGGTGGCAATATATTAACTTGAAAGCCACTGAAAAGGAGGTTGAAAATGAAGACCAATCCTCTCAACTGGAATGGTAAAAAATGGTCTTGAGATGAGCAGTAAAGAATAACTTTTGAGATAAGTTACCATGCAGACACCATGGTAGTTATGTAAACACTTTATTCAGATATGAAATCAAGGCTGCTAAGATGGTACAGGCATCTGCTCTTTTTAATGTAATGTAAAGAAGTGCATCTAAACCAGAATTGGGCAAGGTTTGCCCTAAAGATATTACTTTTCAGCTCCCAGCAGCCAGCATAGATTTGGGGAGAACATGGGAAAGGGCCTTCTTGGTGGCTGCTCACAGACTTTGGAACTCTCTCAGGAGGGCTCCCTGTTTGTTTTTGTTCCATGAACAAGTGAATACTTTTCTGTTCCAGCAGTCTTTTAGGAATTGGCTAAAAGGGTTTTTAAAGGCATGCTGTTTTGCTCAGTCATCGTTCGTCTTTTAATGGGTTTGTTTTTTGGGTAGTTAAGCTGCTTTCTAACAATAATCATTCGTATAACTATATACAAGGTTTGAATCCCCACTTGGCACTGGAAACCTCCTTGGTGATCTTGGACAAGTCATACACCCTCAGAGGAAGGCAAAGGCATGCCCCATCTGAGCAGCTCTTGACAAGAAAACCCTATGGTAGGTTTGGCTTAGGGTAACCATAGATCAGAAATGACCTGATGGCACACAACAAATACAAACGTGCACACACACACACACACACACACACGGTCTTTAGGGAAAGTGTTTTTAACTATATTTGTTTTGATTTTTTTAAGTTGCCTTGAGTCTCAGTATTCAGAGAAGGCAGGATGTAAATGAATGCAATAACAGTGATAGTGAAGAAAGCTTGGAGCTTCCTTAAGAGTAGCTGGAGCGCCACAGTTTGCACATCTCTGATAAGACTGAGAATGTTATCAAACTGAAATTATTGAAAAGTAGAATTTGGTTAGTATAGTATGCAGTATTAACATCAACCTGCCTTTCTATATTAAAATGCCCTTAATTAGTTAATAATTATAGCAAAATATTTTTAAATTACAGAATTACACTTAGTGTTTACAATATGGTTCAGGTTAAAAAACAACCTTTTAAAAATACTGAGTGGAAAAGCGTGGCTGCATGGTGGTATGTGGAATCATCTAGTACAAGCTTGTCTTAAACAGGTGGCCTTTGAAGTTTTGTTGGCCTGCAGCTCCTATAAGCACTAGCCCACATAGCCCATGGTGAGAGATGGTGAGAGTTGCAGACCAACAGCTTTTGGTGGGCCACTTGTTCTCTGTCACCGACCCGGACATAGACAAGCCCATTTTCCTTTTTCCTGCTGGTTCTGAATTATTTGTGGAATTTAAACTGTGATACAGAGTCCTGCTTCTGTAAAGCTTCTTTGTCTGGTTGTCTGGAAATAAAAGCTTCTTACTATAGGTGAGTGATAGAATAATTTTTCATTAAACAGTCTTTTGAAAAATGATGTTGTGCCCTGATAACCTCCCCACTGGATTACTGTAACTCAGGGACGAACAGGTTTTGTGGGGCGGCGTCTATTTTTTTGATTAGTTGACTGCTTAAGTGCTGCATGCCTAAAAGGAATGTGGCTTAAGGGGAAATGGAAAATGGGTGAAGCTTACTAGAAGATAGAATAGATACTCTGGAAAAAAAATAGATACAAATCAAATAAAAATTCAACTGTGTTTTTTTTTTAGTGTAAGCCTATAAATATATTAATGTGTTTGTAAAAAGAAAGAGTACTAAGAAGTGATATAGCCCCAAAGCTGCTAAAATGAATTCTTACTTGAAAAGATTAATCATTTTAATGCATCAAATATTATTGTATTCATTACAATTGATTTAGTATTTAAATGAATTCATTATGAAATTCATTAAATTCATTATAGAGTGTTTTTTAAGTCATTATGGAGTATTTTAATTTTAAATCAATGTGGGAAACCATGAACTTTAAATTAACTTAAGTATTTATTGTAGAATAGCAGTGACAGCAGATGTTGCAAGTACCATTAGACTGAGGGCGGTCCTTGAAAAGCTGGCTAAATCAAAGTTTCTGCATGATGGGTAATTTAAAAGGTATTGACTCTGCTAGTCAACTGCATCATAGTAATTCAGTGGTCTCCAAACCTTTTTGGGCTACCACCCCCTTTCCTCTTGGGCAACAACCCTAGTGCATATTTCTTGATATCAGGTCTACTGTTCTACTGCAAATTCAAAACAACCAAAATCATTTGCTGCTCCCTTTTGCTCCCAGTCACCTTGGGAGCAGCAACCAAGTGGCTCTCTGAACAGTGACTGAGAAGCTGCTCACCCATTCCAGGCTATGTGGCCATGTTCTAGAAGAGTCTATTCCTGACGTTTTCGCCAGCATCTGTGGCTGGCATCTTCAGAGAATGCCAGAGAATTTAATAACTTCTTTAGAAAACCTGATGTTCTCTAGTCCCAATCCACAGTAATTTGTTATTAAATTTTACTACAAAATGCCATCTATTCACTTATTACTTGAAAAAAAATGTTTTTTTTCCTTCTGAAAATAATCTGCTTTGTTCTTAATTTCTTTACCTCACAGTAAAAGAGGAAATACTTCACTAGAGTAGAAGCAGAGCATATATTTTTGCCAGACATTTTTCTGTAGCTCTTCTTTTTCTTTTTGCTTTTCTTTGAACTACAAAGGAGGCAGTGTATTTACATTGTTATTAAGCTGAAGGACCAGTTTAATGACTCAGATATGAGATTAACTGAAAGGCTGTTAACTTTAAAATAGGTAAAAATTGAAAAAAATATGACCAACACGAATAAGTGGTTTCTTGTACACATCTGATTTCTGACTTACAAAACTGTATATTTTGAAACATTTTAAAAAGCCTATTAAGAGAATTTGTATCTTGTATAGTGAAAGGAAAACTCTTGAAAGCATTATCTATATCTGCTTTATACACATTTCACATTCTTTTAAAAAAGAATTTTGATCTGAGAATAAAAAAGGAGCATGTTTTTATTGCATACTTTTACTAACATATTGCCATTCTGTTCCAACTGTATCAGCTCAGGAGCTTCATGCAAGGTGGATCTTGATAATATGATGACTGAACAGAGTCTGTGCAAGTATACCACTAGAGACAGAATGGTATACTCAATCGGTAAAGGAGGAGAGAGATTAATAGCAGAGAGGGAATATCAGCTGGCCTTAAGATGAAACTAAATCTTGCTCCTTGGAGAGATATGATGTTAGACCACTTTTTCCTGGTACAGTTAGTCCTCTGTATCCATGGGTTCTTCATCCACAGATCCCACTATCCATGGATTGAAAATATATAAAAAAAAATCCCAAAACCAAACCTTGATTTTGCCATTTTTTAAATGACACCATTTTACTATTCCATGGGATTTAAAGGGATTTGAGCATTGACAGATTTTGGTATCCACAGGAGCTCCTAAAACCAACCATCACCCAGATACCAAGGGCCCATTGTGCAAGTCAAAACACTCCCAAAAATTTAGCTGGGAGCCAAAGTACATGGCTCGTTCTTGCCCTGTTCACAGGAGGATGCATTACAGTCCAACTACTAAGTAGCCAATCATGATTCACTTATGATGTAGTATAAACCTGGGCTAGCATGTCTAATTCAGATCATAAACTGCATAGGATATAGAGACATGCACCATATTTAGTTTTTCTTGGAGCTCCTCTAAGGTAATCTATATAAGATTATAGTCCTAGGTGCTGAGCAGATGGAGAGGGAAAGCCAGTTTACCCCTGGGGTTTCCTGATTGGTAGGGAGAACTTGCTGACCACACTGCTGGCTTGGGCAGTCCACACACCCCATTTTCTTCAAGTGTGAACTGGCAGAAATGGGCCATTTGCAGGTAGATGCTGAACCACACCATTATTTTTCTCTTCTGCCCCAGATACATGGGCACAGCTGCGTGGATATGCCACCAGAAGTAACCAGTTACCTTCCTCGCCCTGCCTAGCTGCCAGTCCCTTCGATGTCTTGTGGAACTGTCCTTATGAATGCTCTACCATCCCTATGGTGCATCGATGTGCCCAGTGACACATTGGTATACCACAATCATGGAGGCCTCCTGTATATGCCCTCTTTCCTCCTTTTTCCCATTGCCCCCTGTTAGACCAGCCAGTTTGTTAATGTTTGTATTAAATCCATTGTTTTGTTGCTGACCTGCCATTTTTGTTGTCATTTTACATCACGAGGTGTATGATAGGTCGATAGTACAGCTGACTATGCATGCATATTTGATCAATTTGTGGGTGGGTGATAAAAAGAACTAATGATGCTGGCAGCTTGCTGGTCCCTTCCTCTGTCTTTGTACCAGCACATAGTCCACATGCTGGTGTGATAGTTTGCACTGTCCAGCTTGATTTGAAGCAAAGGGGGGTTATTTTGCTCTGGCGTTTAGCCCCAGAATACATCTTTGTTCCTGTTTGCTCCCATTTTGGCCACGTCCATCATTGAAACAGGTAGGGTTCCCTGCTTGTTCGGTTTTTTTTTCTAGTCATGTCGATAGCCCATTAATTAGGATTCCAGTGCTTTGTAAGTGATTCTGTAAACTATGAAAATCTGCTCCATGTGTTCACAATTTTTGTTTGGATAAATAATGGAGCAGAGCTTCTCTTGGAGAATGGGGAACAGGGACATGTGTGTCAGCTGTGGGCTCTTTGGGACTCTAATGCCTTGTTCCCACTTGGGCTGAATCAATTTATTTCCACATAAATCATTTCAGTCCAAAAAACACCCCATTTTAACCAGCGTCTTTTTGACAAGGGTTAAATGGGTAAAAATGGGTAAAAAACATGACGCCCCCCTTCTGAATCACTTGAGGGATTCAAATTGAATGGGAACCATGGTGGTTTAAACTGGATCGAGATCTGGTTTAAACCGTAGTGGGAACAACCCCTAAAAGCCTTATTTGTAAGGAACAGCTGGCTGGAGCCCTGCTTAGAAGAGCTCCTTTTAGAGGTAGTATTCTCTACAGGGCTTTGTTGCTGGTCATTTTTGTTCTGCTCTTACAAGCTGGGAGAAAACACCACACCTTTTTCTTATTTGTGAATTTTTATTACCAGTGAACCTAAAGCAAACAGAGCAATAAAACATGTGACTTCAAGCCAA
The DNA here is from genome assembly GCA_034509955.1 of Urosaurus nigricauda. Taxonomy (NCBI): domain Eukaryota; kingdom Metazoa; phylum Chordata; class Lepidosauria; order Squamata; family Phrynosomatidae; genus Urosaurus; species Urosaurus nigricauda. Next base: position 84,708,226 of record JAOEGL010000005.1, read on the forward strand.
TAGAACCTTTCTTCAAAAGCTAATGAGAAGTGGATGGTGAAGAAAGGGTAAATTAATAACAAGAGAAACTCTCCACTTTTAAAAATACGAGACACTTTTCACACTAGTGAAGCCTTTGGAACTTAATAGCCTTTTAAGAGAGCTTCTTTCTGCATAAGAACATGATTTAAGAAAGATTGAGAGCTAGATAAAGCAATATTTGAACCTGCATTTCATGTAAAAGGTTAAGAATTATAGGGCACTCCCGTGCATAGGCAAAAAAATCCACTTGTGGGGGTCCTACATCTTTAACACCTTGACACTTTCTGATGTCACAATACCTTCAGTGAACAAAGAAATGATTTTAACTGCCAGACAAGATGTGGAAGATTCATATGGAAGAACTCACATGGTTACAGAGAAGTAAGAAGGAAGAAACATGGAAAGGGGGAGGAAGACAGAAGGAAGAAATGGATGGGGAGAATGTCACCCCCACCAATATGGACGTGCACTTAATTCTCAGAGTCCAGGCATGATGGGAAATCCACAAAGTAGCTCTGTGTTCCTTGATATGGTCTTAGGTAAAAAAAAAAACACATTTATTTATGTTTTACTTGATTCACAGAAGTATCTAACCTCAGAAAATAAGAATTAAACAGTTCCAACTTCTTTTGAAGCCCCATTATGCTTTTGTATATATCTTTCATGTTATGTACAGTATTTGGAAAAAATATTTCAAATAAATTCTCTCTTTTTCAATTAAATGCATACTAGTTCTTCAAAAGGAGAGAGAGAACAATGTTAACAGATATTTGAATGCTTGATGCATGCGTATTGCTGTTTATGGAGTAGCTTATGCATGCATACATGCTTGTCATTTGCTTATCACTTATGTGGTTACTTGAATGTCTGAGTAAACTTTCAAGGTCTGGTGGGTAAGACATCTTTATTCCCTCAGTCACATTATTTTTCAAAATAATGACTGGCTAGCTCATTTAATTGGGTAGACAACTAGATGAACACAAAGAGAGCATATTATTATATGTTCTGCTATGAGAACAGAAGTGATGTATAGCCACTTGTGAGCCAGCCTTTAATCTTCTTTGTGGCTTATAAAACAATTTTCCATGCTAATCACTATGGTTTGATGGTTATGATGAGACTGTTGAAAAGCTGACAGTTGCTTTGCTTTTGGTCCCTTCCAATTAAGAAACAGGATAATACCATTCAGACAGTTTGAAATGTTACCAAAAGCTGATAACTATTGTTTGTTCTTGGATTTGCCGCTGGCTCTTTGCATTTTGCATTGTCTTTAAGATCATTGCTTTGTCTTTTCTTTGGTCCTCTCTATTCTACTTATTTGTTTTGTCAGATGAATATGAATATATGTCGCCTGTCACAAAGAGGCATTAATTTTGGTCATAGCCTTTAGCTACTCTTGCAATAAAAATAAAGGTAAAGGGCTCATCTGTCAAGATGTTGTCTGTTTCCCAAAAACTCAGTACCTCCTTTAAGACTTAGGTGGAGTCCATGTCCCAACTTCAGAAAGTACCCTGTCACTAACACTTGCCCTCCTGTCGCCCTTTTAACACTACCCTTAAGTGTCTTAAGGGCTACGGTCCCAAGTGTTGCCATATAACACCTTCAATATTTTAGGGAGTGTGTTCTTCCTTATTTCCAATTGATAACAATTCTTTCCAGTTGATAACAATCAATTCAGTCAAGTCATCCACTATAAAATCAATAATTAACTTTTACTGATAAACGTATACAAATATAATATATGAGTTGACCTCAAATGCAGTGTGGTTCTTTAAAATAAAATGTTTGGCAGGCTTTAACCACTCTAATTCTTCTCCTCTAGCCACACATCCCTGTGTCTGCTCCTTAGATATCCCACCAACCAGACCTGACTAACTGTCAAAACTGACTTCTGACCAGGGCGAGCTGGGTTTCATTCCCTTTGTTCTGTCCATTGCCTGCCAACCACCCATCAAACTGCTTCACCCCAAACCAACTTCTTGAGCCACTTTGTCATACTCATTTCATACCGTTTTGTGGGTTTGTAATAGTGACATGCACTGAAGAAAGAAGGGAACCAAAATTCTCTTTAGTATCATTGCTCTATTTGAAAAACAAAGCAGGAGACGCACATGCAGTTGCAAAAATAGGCTAGTTGTCTGCAGTAATTTGGCTTTGAAGAATTTTCCTGGAATCACTTTCCCTAAAGTCAGTATTGCTACCTGCAGTAATGATAACCAATTTAAAAATATTTAATTTAAAGTGTAGTGAGCATGTTAAAGAATTTTTAAAAGTCTAGATAATTGGAATTTTGTGCTGCAAGTTGCTTGTCTTCTTGCTTGTTTCTAATGTGTGGCTTTGTTTCTCTACAGTAGATATCAGTTGTTTGTAGAATCTCTGAATTGCATTAATATCTCTGTGTTGAGTTAACATGAGCATACATTAAAACTGTTTGGCTTCACTATTTCTCCAGGTCTTCCTCTTGTTATCCTTCCTTTCCACCTCTAAGAATGTAATTACGGGCATTGCAATTGTATCACTTTTAATTATTTCCTTTTGGATTTTCTTTGTTTCATGGGCCTCAAAAAGGGTCTCATTATGCGAAGTTCTTCTGTCTCTACAGAGAAATGTGTTCTTCTGGGAATACACTTTATAAATCGCACTGAGTTCATTTTTATACTATAAAAACTGGACAGAGAAGTCATATGTAAATGTAATAGGATCTACAGACACTTGAGAATCAGAGTTGTATGGAGGATAGGCAAAGTGTGTCCACATATAGGCCCAATTTTTTGCACTCCTCATTCACTCCTAAAATCCCCTCTTAATTGCCAATTCAATTGCACCCAAGGCCTCTGGGTTGGTGGGTGATAGAACATTTTTGGCTCCCGTTGACCTGTTTTCAAAATAGCAAGTGACCTTTTGATTATGAAAATAGAGGAAGGAAATGGCCCGAAATGGCCAGAGAACTGGAGATATGGTTGGACATTTTTGTGATTACTACATACTTTCCCAGATTTTTTTTTAACAAATGGGATTGAGGGGGTGAAAATGGAATGTGTGGTCTTGTGGGATCTCAGAGGCTACTTTTGTGAGCACTTGACTCCTAGAAGTTGTTCATCTTGATTTGGTCTGTGATTAGTTCATATGTCAATTAGTATAGAGCACTGTAGACTAATTGCAATCAAACTGTGGTAGGATTTAATTATGGAGTTCTGTTGGTGGAACAGTAGACCTCTGTCATTGGATGTCCTCTCACACTTTCCAAAACTGGCTCTGGAAGGTTGTGAGTCCTCCCAGAGCCAAGATTTTCTTCATCTCCCTTTTCCACTTGTGGAAGGCACATGATATGTATTGCTTTACTGGCTTTTGGTTATAAACTTAGAAAGAGGTCATCATTTCAGTATTGTTGGCTACGTGTTGTCCACAAACATCCAAAAGAGCTGTTTTTGAATGAATGATGATATAAAGACTGGAAAGATCTTTAGTAACCACAGGGATAAATAGCTGTGTTGCAAAAATAGAAATGGGGAGTCTTTCTTAGATCCTGACTATTTTGAAGAAAACAACAAATGCAGAGAGAGGTAAGGGAAGTATGTGTACCACTGGGTAGGGAAAGGAAGAGAGGCTATCTAAGAGTGTGCATTATGTATCTGCAGTTGACTTGAGCCCTAAGCTTCAAGCTTGTCCAGCAAATTAGTCTACCTAATGCTGAATGGCAACTCCTTTGCTTCAAGTGGTGGAAGACACTGTAAAACATTCATATCATAGTTTTTCCATGCAGTGCTTTTAAGATCAGACAAGGTGGTATGGTGCCACAAGATACATATGCAAGAATTATCATGGACATGTGTCTTAGTAAGTGTGTTTTCTTCTTGCCTTCTCTTTCCTCTTATATGTGTGGGCTTTTGGAGGAGGGTCCCAAAGGGTTTGGCCATGGTAAAAGCCATCACATTGTCCCTCACATCTGGAGGCAGAAGTAGACTCCAGATGTGGAGGCTGGACAGTTACCTGTTAGGGATGCTTTAGCTGGAGATCTTGCACTGAGCAGGGGATTGGACTCAGTGACCCATGAGGGCCCTTCCAACTCTGTGATTCAGTGTGCTTGCAAGTTGCCTATTGACATATGGTGACTCTATTCATAGGGCTTTTTAAAGGCAAGGAATACTCAGAGGTAGTTTGTCATTGCCTTCCTCTGAAATATAGCCTACAGCACCTGATATTCCTTGGGAACCCCCACCCCAAATCCAAGTACTGACCAGACCTCGTACCCTTTAGCTACCAAGATTAGACAGGATTTGGTGCCTTCAGGGTATTTTATTTTAATACACTTTATTGCAGTCGTGATCCCACACCAGGCGTCATTTGATGCTGGGGGGGGGGGGCAGGACCTCTGGGGGGACTTCTGGGTGCAGGGGGAGTAATTGCAGAGGCCTGAGATGTGGCTGAAGGCACACCTGTGTGGGAGGAAATGGCACCCACCGGGCCAAAAGAGCACCTGCGTGGCTAGAAGGGTGCCCACATGGGCTGAAAGAGCCAGAGCCACAGCCATATATGGCTGAAAAGCACCCATGTGGGCCCAAAAAGCACCAGTGGCACCCCTTGCAGGTGGAAACAGGAGGAGCTGTGGTGGCACAGGGTGAAAAAAGCATCCACGTGGGCCTCCAAGGAGCAACTGCAGAGGCCTTGGCAGCACCCGTGGGGGCAGGGGGCCAACTTGGTGTCACTCCAGCTTCTGGAGTGTCACCCGGTGCAGTCCGCAACCTCACAGTAATGCTTCTGCTTGGATGTAGTTCATCTGGTCCTGGAGACTTAAATTAATTTACATCAGCCCTGCACAACTTGGCAGTAGGAAGGGGCCAAAATTAAAATAGGTTAACTTCTTTGGGCCACAGATAGGTTTTAATAAAATATTAATTAATTAATTAATTGATATATTAATTTTTATTAATAAATAATAATAATTAATTCTGCCCCCCTTCTCTTCTGCCCAGGCCTTTCCTCAAGAGAAAGCCAAGCAGCAGGGGAGCCTTGTAGGGCAAATATTTGCCTGTCCTCCTCTTCCACTCATCCTTCTCCTCGGGAGGAGCCTTGCTCGGCAAGATTTTGCCCATCTGCCTCTGCTGCCTGCCTTCTCCTCAGGAGAAGGCTGAGCAGAAGAGGAGTCTTGAGGTTGTTTCATGTCCTTACGGGTCACCCAAAATTCTTTGGCAGGCCACAGGCCGTATGTTGTAATTCCTGTACTACCTCTTTACTTATTCTGTGCTGCAGTTCCCCTGTTGTGTCCTCTGCTCCATTTTTCTCAGGTTGAACACTCTTTTCCTTTTGTGAGAAGACTGAGGCAAAGATGGTGTTGGGAGGTTCTGCCTTTTCTATGTCCCCCGTTAGCATTTTGCCATCTTCTCATGCACTGGTCCTACCATTTCCTCCTCCTTCCTTTTGCTACGGTACGGACATACCCCCCCAAAACCCTTTTTATTGTTCTTAATCGCTATTAAGCTCATTTTGCACTTTTGCTTTTCTGACTTTACACATAAAACATTCTATGTTGTGTTTGCTATTTGTTTGAATTCCTCTTTGGTGATTTCCCCCCTTTTCCATTTCTTATACATGTTCCATTTAAAACTTAGCTCAGTTGAAATGTCTTTAGTCATCAGTCCTGGTTCCTTGAGACACCTCCCATTTTCTTTGGAACAGTTTGAAATTGTGCCTTCAGTATCCCCCTTTTGAGAAACTCTCATCCGTCCTGAACTCCCTTCTCTTCTAATATTCATGGAATATTTCCCTAAGTTTACTGAAATCAGCTCTCTTAACGTCTACAACGTGTCTTACTATGCTTAGTATGGCTTCTCCTTTCTACTGCATAACAAACTCTAGGAGAATATGATCACTCCCACCTAAGGATTCCACCACTTGCACCCCATTTATTAAGTCATTCCTGTTGGTTAGGATCAGATCTAAAATAGCTGATCCCCTTGTTACCTCTTCCACCTTTTGGACAATGAAATTGTCTTTGAGGCAAGTGAGGAATTTACTAGAGACTTTATTTGGCTGTGTTTGATTTCCAGCAAATATCAGGACAGTTGAAGTCACCTATCTCCACTACATCTCCTTTCTGAGTGTGTGGTCATCTGTTCTAGAAAGGCATAATCGAATTCCTTAGTTTGACTTGGGGGTCTGTAGTAGACTCCCACAATCACCTCCCTGTTGTTTCCGTCCCCTTTAATTTTTATCCAGATGCTCTCCACCTGGCTTACAGGATTTAAGTCTTGGATCTCTTCACAGGTGTAAACATCACTGATATATACAGTTGGCCCTCCGTTTTTGTGGGAGATCTGTTCCAGACCCCCCCCTGAAAACGGATACTCACCAATAATCAAGCCCCATTGAAAATAATGGTTGCCCCTCCGTGAATATACAAGAACACGGACCTCAAGTCTGTGACAATGGAGGGGTGACTGTACTGCTATTCCTCCTCCTTTCCTGTTTGGCCTATTTCTCTTAAAAAGGCTATACCCCTCTATTACTACATCAAATATATAAATTGTGGTCTTAAGTTATAAATATACTGCCAAGTCTGCATTGAATGAAGGGCTCCTTGTGATAAGTTATTTTTTTTTCATTGTAAACTAAATGCTTATCGTTCTTAAAATTGAGCTCTTTCAGTAGAGTATTCTTACCCGAATAACATTATTATTCATGTGTCACTTTCTGCCAAGTGCAGTTTACTGTAGATTTAATAGAGGGTAGATTCTCATCTGGTGACCTTTTTCTTTTCTTGCATAGCACTCTGTCAGTTCCCGTTTTTTCTACCTCATTTCAAATTCTTCTCACATGAAAATGGGGAAAGAGGTGGGAAGTTGAGATTGGTACGTGTTCACCTCTTTGCCCTGTCATCTACTGCCTTCCATATTGTTCTTCTAGTTGAAGTTAGAAAATGATCCTAAAAAGCCAGACTGTGGTGGTGTTGTCATGTTTTTCCATAATGCAGAAATAACAGCAGATATTCCTTTACCTTTGCCAGATTTAGAGTTATAAGTCCTTCATTCTGAGTTGAGCATCCATAGTGATGCTGTGGAGACAGTATGAATGCTGCTGTCTCTGTTAACTTCCTCTTGATCTTGCCCCAGAGTGTGGAATGTCAAGTTGGAAAATTAATTTGAATATTAGAAATTAGGAAATTTATTTGCTAGTACAAATTCTTATACAGTGAGACCTTGTTATCTGCTGGGGTTTGGTACCAGGTTCCCCTGTGGATAACAAAAACCATTAAATATAATAGAAGAGCAAAATGGTGTCCCTTATATAAAATAGAAAACAAAAGGTTTGCTATTTGGAATTTACACTTAAAAAAATATTTTCAAGCCCCAGATGCTTGAATCCATGGATAAAAAAATCATGGATAAGGAGGGTCGACTGTACAGTGGTTCTCCACATTTGCTAGAGATAGGAAGGAAGGACCCCCATGAATGCGGAAAAAATGGAAATTAAAAAACACTGTTCTTTTTACCTCAGAGAACACCTGTCTAGGAATCTTCAGGTCCTCCAGCGCAACATCTGCCAGAAATTGATCATAGAATCATGCTGGAGGACCTACAAATGCCTAGAGAAGTTTTTTTTTCTCTAGGAATGTCTAGGTTCTCCAGCAGAACTCTATGGTCAGCTTCTGGCAAAATTGCTCTGGAGGGCCTAGAGATTCTTAGAGAACATATTAATCAAAACAGCAAATAATCAGATTTGCAAAATTAAAGCCATAAATGTGGATGGCCAATTGTAATTAAAATTGTTTAGTTAGTTGAATCATTTTTAATTGAGTCATAATTTAGAATGTTGGTGTTGGGCCGCACTGGGAAATTTATAGAGTAGGGTGCAGGTTGTCACTGTTGTCCTTAAGTGAGCATATTTTGTTATTGACTCATTCAACAGAGCTATTTTTGCCTCATAAAGTTGCTTTCCTTTGACCTAGAATTTTTGCCCACAGAGACTTCAGAGGCCAGTTGGTATGATTGTTGCTTGGGAATGTTGGCAGTCTGTTATATCTGGGAACTGTTAGATTTGGAAAGACTGTCTCAAAACATGGGACTTTATCTTACGACTTCAGTTGAGTGTGTCACACCTCCAAACCTCTTACTTCTTTTCATTCCCACCAACATACACACTACACTCTTCAAATGTCTTCTTCAGTGAAGATTAATAAGGAGTGATTTATTTCAGTTAGAAGGCACTGATGCACCACAACAATAAGTATATAATGAGGGCTGAATTCTTAATTAGGAATGTTTTGAGAACTTCTAAGTATATGCAAAACATTTTTTTGCTTAGCTGAATCATTGCATCTTTTCTGCCTCTTCACACCCAAGAAAGAAATGTGTTCTTCAAATATCGGTGGCGGAGGTGCATATTTTACATGTAGCAGCCAGGGATCCCAAATTTAATGTGTGACATCTGCATTTTTAATGATTAAGTTCCTAACAAGTTCATTATTCTTTGCACCTATCATACCTTAATTGTGTGATTGAAGTGGAGGAGGAACGTGGAGGAGGATGCAAAAAAGTAAAATGAGAAGATGAGGAAAAGAGAATGAGAAACTAAAACAGAAAAAAGTGGGGAATAAGTTATAAGTTTCATCTTGTCTGGCTGCCATCTCTCAGTGGATGCGGCATCGGCGCTTGAAGCTCAACATGTCTAAGACAGAGCTTCTCATCTTCCCACCTAAGCCCACTCTTCATTACTCCTTTTCTGTTTCTGTTGATGGCACTTCTATTCAACCGGTCCAGCAAGCCTGCAGTCTTGGCGTCATCTTTGATTCTTCTCTGTCTTTTATTCCCCAGATTCAGGCCACCGCCAAGACCTGTAGATTCTCTCTCTACAACATTGCTAAAATCGGTCCATTCCTCTCAGCCTCCACTGCCAAGACTCTGGTCCATGCCCTGGTGGTCTTGCGACTAGATTATTGTAACCTTCTTCTGACAGGGCTTCCTCTCTCCCACCTCCATCCTTTAATCTCTGTTCAGAACTCAGCTGCACGTATTATCACATCCGCTCGCCGCTTTGACCATGTTTCTCCTCTTTTATCCTCCCTTCATTGGCTCCCCCTTCCCCTTCCGCATCTACAAGCTTTTGTTGTTGACTTTCAAAGCCCTCCACGGACTGACCCCTCCTTACTTGCCTGAACTTCTTTCTCCTCACACTCCTTCTCGTACCCTCCGTTCTGGTAGTCAAGGTCTCCTGTCCCAGCTGAGGATTTCCACTGCCCTGTCCAGGATTTGTCCCATCTCACTTGCTGCCCCTCACTCCTGGAACCTTCTTCCCCCACATGTGCGCCTCAAAATTACCAGATTCAAAATTAAGTTAAAGACTATATTGTTTAAATTAAAATAACCAGATTCAAAATTAAGTTAAAGACTATATTGTTTAGGGAAGCGTTCCCAGGATTGTGCCATCTTCCCTAGGATGCCTCCTTTTAACTATGTATTAAGAAGCCAAGCCCTCCCTCCAGTCCATCTGCCTTGGTCCAGGCGCCAGAGGGAGAGAAGAACCACTGGACCTCATCCCCTTTCCCATCACCTTTCCCTTTTCCTTTTGTGTTGTCTCTTTTAGACTGTAAGCCTGAGAGCAGGGAACCGTCTAAATATAAGATTGTATGTACAGCACTGTGTAAATTTACAGCACTATATAAATAAAGGTTAATAATAATAATAATAATTACTTTTCACTTAATTCTCTAACATTTTAGCATGGTGTGAAAAATACATCACAGAATGGCAAAGGTGTTCATTACAGCTCACTTCAAATAGTACTGTGCAGGATTGTGTATTATACCATATTTTATATCTTTAGCATATTTGTTTATCTGTACTTCCTGTTTTGTTTTATTTTACATTATGTCTCATGTGGGTTTTTCACTGAATTTTACCATTCTATTTTACTAATTTATATTAAATATTTATATATGTTTTGTTCTGTAACTGTAAAGCATCATGTACGTGGATGGTGCTATACAAGTAAATAACAACAACAACAGCCATAATATACAATAGAAATCAGTCCAGAATATGATCAGTCAAGGAGGAGAAATTACTGAAGAAAGGCAGAGTGCATTCCCACCTGCCAGAAGGATTTCAAGGAGTGTCCTTTCATAAAGATACATGGGAGGACACACCTGCCTTTCAGGCCCAAATGATCTGATATTTTGAAAGGGGGCTGGCTGTTTAAGGGGTTTGGTCTCCTGTTAAACAAACAGATAGCCTCCCCTTTCAATTCTAAGACTTTCTTTTTTCTTTTACCCCTTCTTCTTTTTCTTTCTATCCCAACATCAGTTCTTTTTCTAATCCACAAATACTGCTATTCTTCTATTCTGATCTCAGCTGGAGAAAGTTCTCTTTCTTCACTTCCTTGCTGTCTTCGCAGAGAAATTACACAAATTAGCCACAGATTAACAACAGAGATATGTAATACATTCTCAGATGGTGGGAAAGGAGCCACCCAGGAAAGTGTTAATTCCATGTGCTGCATAGGCGAGGCAAGGGATAATATGTTAATTTGAGCGATTCAATATCCTGATCTCTAGCTCTTCCTCTTCACTTATATGCAAAGCTGAGAAAAAATAGGAAAGGGGAAAAGTTCCCCAAAAGACATTGGAGGGAGGGGTTGGATAGCTCCTTCCTTCAACGTTCTATTCTCAACCAGTGGAGAAAGAGCCATCCAGGAGAGAGAATTACCCTAGACTTACCAATTCCTGGAAGGGGTGGTGGCAAGATAACATAAATGGTTCATTCACTAATGCAAACAGCAGGGGTGAAAGGGGACAGCTCTGCTTAGTGCCTCCGAGAAGTCGGATTGGTGAGAAGTACCTACTGTTGACATATATTATGGCTTATGAGACCCCCATCCATCCCTTCAATAATTCCACATAGACAATCCTATTTCAATCTGTCAAATAATTTAAGTGCATCAAGAGAGATCAGAGATAATTGGGAGGGTGATTGATTGGTAATACAGTAATATATTGGGTTTAACTATCTTCTAATTGTATCAGATAGTTTACAGCCTGGCATGGCATAAAGCTCACTTGTTTCACATAAATATATGTGATAAAAAGAATTCTGTTTGTTAATGTGGAAGACATTATTTTTGCATCCTGATTGATAAGGGCAGTGGGCCTGAATGCAGAGGGTTGTTTTCCAGCTGATTGAAATGGGGGCTTAAAATTAGTTTATTATAAAGATTCATTATGATGGGTTATCATAGAGGAGTTTATAAAAACTCCCATGTTAGGCCATCATGCCCTGGTGACTTTCCATGTTTCAAGTTTTTAATCACCGATTTGAGCTCTCTCTTTGTTATGGAGCTATTGAGACAAGCCTTATGAGTGCCGCCTATTTTTTTAAGGTTAAAAAATTTAATACATTCAAACTCTCTCAAACCATTCCAAGGACTGTCCAATGTCCTCTTTGATGGTGGTTGAAGGCTGCCAGTGAGCAGAGTGGCATGTCCTTCTCTCCTCCGCAGGTTCAAGTGCTCATCACAACGGATGCTTCAGTGATGGGATGGGGAACTCACTTGACAAGTTCTTCATACAGGGACCGTGGTTGTGGGAGGAAAAGGCTTTTCGTTTCAATGCCCTGGAACTGTTGGTGGCAGAGAAGGGATTCCACTCCTTGAAGACACTCATGCGAGGCGAGGTGACCAACACCACAGTCATGTACTACTTCAACAAATGGTGGGAACTTTGTCCATCACTATCCTCTGTCTCAGAAACAGATATGGGTTCATCGAAAAAGGTATTAGTTGTAGCTATTCACCTTTCCAGGGAAGACAGTATTCTGGTGGATGTGCTCTGTAGGACATTGATCTTGGTGCATGAGTGGAGGCTCCATCCCAAAGTGCTGAAACTGCACTGATACTGGACTTCTTCGCTTCTGAGGTGAATGCTCAGAGCAGAGAATATTGTTCCTGGACTTGTTGGGGGAGGTCACATGGAGATGCCTACCTGTTTAATTGGCATACATACTAAAATTAAATTGCCATTTAATTTAGTGGAAAAAATCCTCAGGTGAATCTACATAATTTTTATTTTACAGTGCAACTCCAAGCATAGTTACTCATAGGAATAATACTAATTAATTCTATCAGGACTCTCTTTCCTAGCAGTACTCGGGGCCCAGTGTGTGCACACCCTTCCCCTCCGCTGTAGCCAATTGATATTTTTTATGCGCCCATTGACTGTGGTGGTTGTTTGGTGGGTGGGGCATGCGCACACCGGGCCCTGAGCACTGCTGGGAAAGAGAGCCCTGATGGCTGCCGGGGCCGATTACAAGCTTCGGCAGCCTGGGTTCCGATTGAGGTCCCCAGCATTGGGAGGAAGATGCCAGTAAGGAAGGGAGGGGGGAGGGAGGAAGGGAATTTCACAAATAGTCAAATCCCATTGTTTCCAATTACGCCATTGGGGACAATGGGACTTGAATATTTGTGAAATTTCAGATTTGCGGGAGAGCCTGGAACATATCGCCCATGAATCTGGAGGGACGACTGTATTACACAGTTAGTCTTATTTATTTATTTATTTATTTATGGTATTTATACCCCACCCTTCATCCCTAAAGGCTCTCAGAGGCCAGGCCTCCTGGGTGGGGATGATGGGAGCTGCAGTGGTCCCTTGGCCAGGGACAGGGACTAGGGGGAGGGAGGGAGGGAAGGAAGGAAGGAAGGGAGTGGGAAAAAGAGAAAGGAAGGAAAGAAGGTAGGTGGGGATGGGGGTTGCAGTGGTCCCTTGATCAGGGAGGGGGACTGGGGGGAAGGAAGGAAGGGAGAAAGAAAGAATGAAAGAAAGAAAGAGAAGGAAGGAAGGTAGGTAGGTAGGTAGATGGGTGGGGATGATGGGAGTTGCAGTGGTCCCTTGGCCAGGGAGGGAGGCTGGGGGGAAGGGAGGGAGGGAGAAAGAATCTTATCTTGTCCTGGCCTGTCCTATCGTATCCTGTCCTGTCCTGTCCTATACTGTCCTATCCTATCCTGTCCTGTCCTATCCTGTCTTGTTCCTGCAAGTTTTATTTAAGCGGTTTAGTGTGCCCAAGTGCATGATTTGTAAGTAAATCTGAACTTCTTTTCTAAGGTTCACACCTAACATTATTGTTTTATCAGTCTTTTAAATTTCTTCAGGAGGAGAATGAGGTTTGTATCATACTCAGTGCTCCTGCTGTTTGAATCTTTCACTCAGCTTGCCAATTATAAAGACTGTGAATCTCACTTACGGTAATGTTCTTAGCAGAGCTTGGAGTTTTCTGTCATTCCCTATGAAGAATGTTTTCCATTCTATGCTGTGCAAAATACAATTTCTTGAAGTTGAAAAATCTATTTTTAAATACCTGATTTTTATACTGTTTTGTATTGACCTTAAACATGACTGTACAGTTCTTTTGGAACTGTTCTAATGTTGGAATCTGCCATACAGGGTAGCTTACAAAAATGGGTTATCATATTTTCTTATGCTTCAGAAAGGCTCCAAACTATTTACTTCTCTTTGAACATTACACAGTAGGCATATCACTTAAGCATCTTGTGGTGAAACCATCCAGTTTATTTTAAAGGTACTGCTTTTCATCACAAATGATCACAAACTGTGTCCCTTTTAGAAGCAACTGTCTTGTAAGTGTATTCACAGTAAGGTTTTAAATTAATAGTGCTTATTTTTGAGAAAAAATTATTATGGTCTTTACAGATCTAACAAATGACTTGTGACTCTTAACTATCTTTGCATATAAGGACTACTGTAATAAATGATCCCTCTTTTTTGAAACAAAGTTCAATATGTTTTCTAGATGTTTCAGCATCCTTTTCTTTCCAGTATATATTTTTTTACCTCTGATTCTGACCTTCTTGCTGTTAATATGGTGGTCTTTCCTGTCTCTGCTTGCTTGTTCATTTCTCTGTTGAGTTCTTGTTCTTCTTGTTCTTCTACTACTACGGTACTACTACTACTGCTACTACTACTACTACAATTTATTTGTATCCCGCTCTTTTCCAGAACTGGGACCCAGAATGTCTACCTGGGACCCAGAGCGGCTACGTTCAAGATTCCTTTAAAAAGGCAGTAATAATAAGAAGCCAGCAAAGAATTGCTAGAATCTTGAGCACAAAATTCATATGACCATATACTATGGTATCTCCTTGCTTCCTGAGTGTCTGTTTTTTTTTACTTACTCTGTGCTTTTGTTGTATGTATTTAATGTACTTGTGCGCTTTTTTGAGCATTCTGAATTCCTGAGTCATGCAAAATTCATGTAAAGGCAGGAGAGCAAACTGGTTCGTGTCAAAATCTATGTTTGTGGTGTCTGGAAGGCAGCAGCTGATCTACAACTGATGTTTTTTTCTCCTGAAGCTAGTGTATTGTAGGTAGTTTATCTATTGGTAGTGATTGTGTTGTGTTTCAGAACCCAATTGTAGGTTGGTTCATAGCAGTTAATAGCAGTGACAGGCACAGAAGCATAGAATGGGCTTAATTTACTTCATCAGTTTGATAACATTTTCTGTTTATTGTGTATAGCCTTTTGCTTCCTTTGTGTTTAATTCTGAGGCTAGGGAATATTTTTTGTGGACTAAAATTATGATAGTAAATAAAATTTAAGATACAGGCTACTTATTTACATATAACTGAGCCTTCTAGTTGCATGTTTTTCTCTGGCATTTCCTTAAAAGATAAAAATAGTAATAAAAAGAAACCAGCTAAGGATTGTTATAATCTTGAACACAAAATTGAAACTGTAAGAAATGCTGTTTGGTTTAACTGTGCATATTCTCATGAGATGAATAATGAGGATTGACTAATTATACAGTTTTGCTCTTGTTATAGTTTTGGATTTGCTTACTATAAAAAATAAAACAGAAAAGAGAAGCATGCTACAGTCAAACACTTCTGGGAGGGAGAGGATAAATGGGTTTTTCAGCATAGAAAAAGATTTCAGACTTTTCAGGTGCGTAGCCACCTTTCATCCAATGCTGTTCTTACCAAGTTGTTTCAAATTAAAATCAGTTTTACAAGAGGCAACTTTGAGGCCCAAAGAGGCATCTGTTTCTGAGAAAAACACTAGCATGGAGAGAAGGGTAGTCAGGCACTACTCCATTGTGCCTTGGTGCCAGCAGCTGATAAAAGGCCCTGTCTCCATTTCAGCTGCCTTCTGTGGCCTCTGAGGGGGAGAAGGCAGTATCTCCCTTTTCCTTGTGTATCTTGTCTTATTTTAGATTGTAAGCCTGAGGGCATGGAACTGTCAGATTAACAATTGGTAAGACTCTCTTGGACCCTTTTAGGCTGGAAGGTGGGAGTATAAATAGTCTGTCTAAATAAATAAATAAGTACACTTGGCCTTCCGTATCCACAGTTTCTGCATCCACAGATTCAACCATCCACAGCTTCAAAACATTTAGGAAAAATAAATCCAGAAAGCAAACTTTGATTTTGCTGTTATATATAAGGGACACCATTTTACAATGCCATTTTATATAATGGAACAAGAGCATCCATGAATTTTGGCATCTGTGTGTGTGTGTATCCTGGAAGCAAACTCCAGTGGATACCAAGAGCCCACTGTAAATGGTCAGATAATTCCAACCTTGTTAAATCTTAACACTATCTATCAAGCACTCAGTAATTCTGATACGAATTTCTGGCTTAATTTCTGGTTGAAGACCTTAGTTGGGTATCAATGTGTTTTCACACATTTTGGTTTCGCATGGTTATAGACGAAGGATAGGAAATCTCAATTTATGTGACTGGATTTGTCTGGGCTGGGGTCCTAGCAACCCTCCAGGATTTTCCAGAGGGTCATGTCTCCTTCATTATTATACTATCATTGATGGTTTCTAGGCTTATGGTGGGCGGGCGGGGGGGGGGGCGTACAGGTTTAGTTTCTGGTAGTAAAGGAGGTAAACTAAAATGTGTTATTCTTGATCTCATCCTTTTGCTTTTGGCCCTGTCCTGCACTGGAAGATGGCCCCAAGAACATATTTTAAAATTTATTTGATATTAAGGCTGAAAAGGATTCTCCATTCTTATTGTAAGCCATTGTTTTCTCCTAGATAGCTGTAAAATTGAATTCTATCACCAAATATTACCTGCAAGGGTAAAGTTAGCTAGACTAGACTGTCTGAATTTAAGTTGAGAAGTAAGGCAATATCAACAGCCTCTTCGCTTTCTAATTGTTATGCCAGAAAATGCATGTTTTGTCTGTTGTTTGGGCTTTTTTATATGTACTGTGAAAAGAGGCCAGGACAGTGACCTTGTTTTATTTATGTTTTCTGCATTTATAAGTTGCCTTTCTAGAGGTCATCCATTCAAGGTGGTGAACACTGCTTTGGACATACTGTATATATTGTAATGTTTTATAATTAGATAATCTAGGATTTAAAAAACCCCTCAGTACATTAAAATGTTGGTAATAATAAAAAAGGGAATGTATCTACTAAAATCAAAGCCTCAAAACCATGAAACCTAGATACCTGGGGGCATGCACCTAGATTCCAGGGGATATTTGCTTTTAAAAACACATTAACTTCAATGTGCTTGAAACCTGCAGTACCATTTTAAGTCACTAGGGATCATGCAATTGGGGCAAAAGGAGTGACCAGAGGATGCTCCCGCCCTGGTTGGTGCGGACCACAGCAATCACATGATCCCTGTTCCAATCCAGGCTACCACCACAGTCCTGAATGGGACACTGGTAAAGAACAGACTTTCTCCACTCCTTTTCCAGCTGGCCTTTCCTGGCTGAGCACACTCTCCACACAGCTGCTAGCTGCTCAGGGGGCATGCATCATCTAAGTGCCACAGTTACACTTTTCTGACCATCTGTTTTGGGCCTAGGTAATAGATTTCCACAGATAGCACAGTTTGCAATCAATACAATTTGAAGCCAAAGGGAAATAATCTGACGTTGTTGTTGTTGTTGTGGCTTCAAGTTGTTTCTGACTTATCGTGACCCTAAGGCAACGCTAACAAAGATTGTCTTGGCAAGATTTGTTCAGAGTTGGTTTACCTTTACCTTCTTTGGAGGCTGAAAGAATTAACCAAGGTTTCCATGGCCAAATGGGTTTCATGGCTAAGCAAAGATTTGAAGCCTGGTCTCCAGAGTGGTAATCCAACACTCAACCACTCACAATCTGATATACAGTTAGAGAAACAAAAACACTCTCCTTGCTGTAGGCATGGAATGGTCAGATCCACCCTGCAGTAGATTTTAGGGGTGTAAATTAGGACAGCACACACACACCTTTTGAGTCCCATTATTTATGGTTTCACTTGAGCAGGAGGTGTAGTGCCTAACTATAAATGGTGAGTGACTACTTGCTTGGTTCAAAGAGTCACACCAAAGGCTGCACTAACTTTCACAATATTGTATAGTTTCTCTAGTCATTAAATATGATTCTGTCAGCATAAAGCCTGCATTCAGCCCAAGTGTTTCCAATCAAACATTCTAAGGTAGTGAAGCTAGAAAGGACTTCTTGCCAAGGATTTCAGATGCACTGCCTATTGGATCAGTAGGTGATACTGGGTTAAAGACCAGTGCTCTGACTTGATATAATGCCATATTCTGATGTTACACATGGTGAAAGCCTGCAGGCCAGGCACAACAAGATGTAACATGAAGGACAGCTATAAGTGTGCATTTTACTTTCACAGTGGATATAATTGAACTAAGGCTTTCTACTCACTGGCCTGAGAGTGCTTCCTCCATGCTTCATCTTTCCTATCAAAGCTGAAGCCTTACATACAGCTTGGCACTTCATCACCTATCCAAGAGCTCCTGTGGTTCCCAGAATCATAGAAGTTTTGGAGCTGGTCATCCTGTCCTGCACTTGGGTCTGGTTTAGGAAGTTCTGATGTTATCTTGGAGATGGAGGCCTTTGGGTCTCAGGTCTGGCTGGGTCATGAATAGAACCCAGTTTTGATGTGTGCTTCTCAGTGTGCTTCTTAGTTTCTGTCAGAGCTGAAACTGGTCTCCTGGGACACTGCTTCATTTAATTTAATTTGTATCCTCCCTTTCTCTTCACAGGACTCAAAGTGGCTTAAACCCAATTAAAACAAGGTGTAGCTAAAAAAAAACCCAACCCATCTGAGCAAAAGTTTAAAAAAAACAAATCTATAAAAAACACAGAGTTAAAATTGTTTAAAACATTATTCAAAAAGATAAAATTATGTTGTTGTGGACCTCAAGTTATTTACAACTTCTGGTGAGTCTATGGTGACATTATCACAGGGATTATTGAGGGCTGAGAGTGTGTGACTTCCCAAGGTCACCCAGTGGATTTCCATGGCCAAGTGGGGATTCAAACCCTGGTCTCCAGAGTCATAGTCCAATGTTAAACCACTACGCCATGCTGGCTAGAATAAAAGCATAGCCCTGTTAAACATCCTCTTCTACTGCATGAATTATAAGCTAAAGGCCTGGCTAAATAAGGTCTTTGTCTGCCATATTTAAGACATTTTGAAAGTCTGCTGTCCTGTGTATAACTGCATAGAAACAAGACCTATTAAAGTGAATATGTTTTACTTCAGATTAAATAAATAAAAAGACAGCAGGCAACAGAAAAGGAGAGATGGGAAATTCTTTCATTCTGCTGTGAGGCTACCTCTATAATATGTGTAAGATCCTCATAAAGAGGACCTGCTAGTTCCAGCACTGTGTATAATAAATCCTCTATGTAAAGTTTCCCAGTTGCAGACATCTTGGAAACCAGCTACTGTTGCTAAGTGTTTTTGTTGTTAACTGCCCTGAAGTCGATTTCGACTCATGACAACCCTATGGATGAGACATCTCCAAGATCCTCTGTCCTCCTCTGCTCTGCTTAATTCCTGCAACCCCATAAAACCAGTGGACTCCTTAATAGAGTCCATCCATCTGGCATGTGGCATTCCTCTCTTCCTACTTACAAAGGGGTATCCAGAAGTTTTAATGATCATCTTTTTAAAAAATTGACAGAAAGTTTGGTTTGATTTGTAGTTGTTAACTTATCTCTATGTAGTCACTATCTAGATTTATACATTTTTCCTAGTGTACCTTGATCGTCCGAATACCTGATATTGTAGAAACCTTCAGATTGTGCGTGATGAGGATTTTACACTTTAGTCACTTCTGGTAGAAACCTTCAGATTGCGCCTGATGAGGATTTTACACTTTAGTCACTTCTGGTAGAGCCAGTCACAAAAATAAAAGACGCAATGAGTTGATTTTCGCAGCAATGTGCACCTAGGGACCAATGATGACACTGACAAAATTTCATCAATATGCCATAATAGCATCCGGGTGATAATGATTACTTTACAGTACCCCCTCGTAAGGCTCAGTCAATCTGCAGACTTCTACAATATCAGGTATTCGGAGGGTCAAGATATGCTGGGAAAAATGTATAAATCTAGATCGTGACCACATAGGGATAAGTTAACAACTACAAATCAAAACAAACTTTCTGATAATTTTTTAAAAAGCGATTATTAAAACTTTTGGATACCCCCTCGTACCTCCACCTTTCGCAGCATTATTTTCTTTTCCATTGAGTCTTTCCTTCTCATGATGTGTCTGAAGTATGACAGCCTCAGTTTGGTCATCTTGGCTTCCAGGGAGGTTTCTGGTTTGATCTGCTCTAGGACCCATTTGTTTGTCCTTTTGGCTGTCCATGGGATCCTCAGCACTCTTCTCCAGCACCACATCTCAAATGAATTGATTTTCTTCCTATCATCTTCCTGAACTGTCCAGCTCAGCTTTTGTGCTCAGTTGAATATCTTTGCATTTTAGAATCTTTTCTAGTTCTTTCATAGCCACTCTACCCATTCTTAATCTTCTTCTGATTTCCTGACTGCAGTCTCCATTTCTATCCATGTTTGATCCCAGCTATTGGAATTCTTTTACTATTTCTATTTGTTCATTGTCTAGGTTGAACTTATGAAGGTCCTCGGTGGTCATTATTTTTGTTTTCTTTATGTTCAACATTAAGCCTGCCTTTGCACTTTGTTCTTTGATCTTGCTTAGTAGGTGTTCAAGGTCTGTGAGGTTTTGTGCTAGTATTATGGTGTCATCTACATATCTTAGATTGTTGATATTCCTTCCTCCTATTTTCACTCCTCCTCCTTCTATGTCCAAGCCTGCGTTTCTTTTGCGAAGTGTTACTTTTTTTAGAATGTTTAAGTTGCCAGCTCTGCATATCTATCTGTGGAGTAGCTTCCATCAAACACGCTGGACTCCTGAGTAAACCGAGATACACATGCTTTTTGATCCTGAAGAGTTTGTCTGCTGACAGTTGGGGCTGCATGCTGCACATCTGTGCATTACTGGAAAACAGTGATCTAGGAAATGCTAAAGGTTGATTCAGGCTTTCAGCTGTCTCATCACCTGGCCATTTTAGAAATGAGAGAAGAGCATTTTCCTAGTAACGCAGAGGGTTAGTCTTGGAAAGTAGGTGGGATCCTACCAGCTTCAGGAGCTGTACATAGAGTGACTAAAGACTCATTTGGCCTGAAGACTGCAAATTGTGTATCTGTGATGTAGACAGTTATATAATTGAGCTGCATGTGAAAAAGATCTTATAGCTACATGCCAGGTTTATACAGAAATCCTATACACACCTTTCTAGAACCACAAGCATAACACAGTAATTAAAGAATAGTGTGTCTGGGGGTGGGGAAGACGACCTGGGAGTGAGCTGAACTGAATAGACACGTGTAGGGTTGTTCTGTCAGTCATTTTTATTCTGTGCAAGAGCCAACAGATATAAGGAGGATATTAACATAAGAGGCATACTGCAAATGTTAAAAACTTATTGGTTCTTTCCTCTCTCAACCCAAACACAGTGACAGATTTTTGCAGTGGATTATTCTTTAAAGCATAATATGGATAAACAGTCGCATGTGTCAGGAACCATTTCATTTTCAAGGTTCTTCCTCTTGCCAGTCAATGCTGGCTGAAGTGGAACAACGCTGTCCCAACAAGACATGTCAGAACTGTGCTTGGAATGCCCATGGCTCGATAAACCCCATATTATTAAATGGTAGTGTGTACTCATGGACACACTGATGTGGACTCATGCACTTTGTGCCCATTGAATAACATAGAATCATAGAATCATAGAAATTTAGAGTTGGAAGAGACCACAAGGGCCATCCAGTCCAACCCCCTGCCGTGCAGGAACTCCCAATCAAAGCATACCCGACAGATGGCCATCCAGCCTCTGCTTAAAAACCTCCAAGGAAGGAGACTCCACCACCCTCCGAGGGAGTGTGTTCCATTGTCAAACAGCCCTTACTGTCAGGAAGTTCCTCCTAATGTTGAGGTGGAATCTTTTTTCCTGCAGTTTGCATCCCCTTCGCGGCCAACAATGTTCCATCAGGTGCAGCTCGGGAATTCATGGATACCATGGCAGCCATGGGCCTGTCTCAGCTTGTCATGGGCCCGACGCATTTTGCGGGGAATACTCTCGATTTGGTTTTCTGTACGGACATGGAAATTCCGTGGGCAGAAATTACCAACATTTCCGCCCTGCCATGGACGGACCATTTCCTGGTGGAGGCAAGCATCAAGGCATCAACCCAGATCCCCTCCGGGGGTGGCGGACCTATTAGAATGGTCCACCCTCGAAGGCTGATGGAACCCAAAAGGTTCCAAGAAGCCCTAGAGGGGTATATGGTTGGAAGTGACGGCGACACTGTTGATGCCCTAGTTAACATCTGGGATACTGATCTCTCCAGGGCTATACACAGTATCGCTCCCAAGCGCCCTCTCAGGCCCGCTTCCAAAAGGAAGCCCTGGTATACGGAAGATCTCCGGGCAAGGAAGCGGGCCCTGCGACGGCTAGAACGCATCTGGCGGAAACACCAGCGTTTATCCGACAAGGCTCTCCTAGACCTTCATTTGGAGGACTATGGAGAGGCGATACAAGCAGCTAAGAACTCGTTCTTTGCTGCTCGTATCGCGTCCGCGGAGTCGCGTCCAGCAGAGCTGTTCAGGGTAGTGAGGGAGCTAACTCAGCTCCCCCCTGCCCCGAACCAGATCCTTGAACCAACCAAGGCCTGCTGTGACCAATTTAACAACTTCTTCGCGGATAAAATCTCTCGGATAAACAAAGGTCTGGACACCAGAATTGAAGCAGAATCCAGAATAGAGGCATCTAGAGCTTCCGTTGATTCTGTTATACTGGATCAGTTTGAGTCTGTCAGTACCGAGGATGTGGACAAGATCCTTAGAAGTGTTCGGAAGACAACCTGCTCTCTCGATCCCTGCCCCTCGTGGTTAGTGGCCCAGGGGGGACCGGCAGTAACCTTGTTGTTACGCCGAATTATCAACACGTCTTTGAGCAAGGGACAATTTCCGGACCATCTCAAATTGGCCACCGTAAGACCATTATTGAAAAAGCCCTCCCTCGACCCCCTGGATCATAATAATTATCGGCCTGTTTCGCTACTGCCATTTTTGGGGAAGGTGATCGAGAGGGCGGTTGCATTCCAGCTTCAATCGATCTTGGAGGAAACGGATTTTCTAGATCCATTTCAAACCGGTTTTCGGGCGGGCCATGGGGTTGAGACTGCCATGGTCGCCCTGGTCGATGATCTCCGTCTGGGCATCGACAGGGGTAGCGTGTCCCGGTTGGTGCTCTTGGACATCTCAGCGGCTTTCGATACCATCGACCATGGTATCCTTCTGGAACGCCTGGCTGAGGTGGGAATCGGGGGCACTGCGCTCCAGTGGTTCCGATCCTACCTCTCTGGGAGGTTCCAGATGGTGCAGCTGGGGGACGTTTGCTCCGATAAGAGGGCCCTCACTTCTGGGGTCCCTCAAGGAGCCATTCTGTCCCCCATGCTCTTTAACATTTACATGAAACCGCTGGGAGAGATCATCCGGAGACATGGGGCGCGGTGTTATCAGTATGCTGATGACACCCAAATAGTCTTCTCTATGTCTCCGACTGATGCAGTGACCAGGGATGGCGTCGCTCCTCTCGTGGCCTGCCTGGAATCGGTAATGGACTGGATGAGGGAAAACAGACTCAGCCTGAATCCAGAGAAAACGGAAGTACTCGTGATAGGTTCCCCTGGCCCAGGGATGGAGGTGGTTCCACCAGTCCTGAACGGGGTCACGCTCCCCGTGAAGGACACTGTACGCAGTCTGGGGGTGCTCCTTGACTCGTCGCTCCATCTTACTTCTCAGGTGGACGCGACGGTCAGGAGCGCCTGTTATCAGCTTCGGCTGATTCGCCAGCTGCGTCCCTACCTGGACCGGAGGGACCTTGAAACAGTAGTACATGCTCTGGTAACCTCTCGGTTGGATTTCTGCAACGCGCTCTACATGGGGCAGCCTTTGTATCACACTCGGAAGCTACAACTAGTGCAAAATATGGCAGCACGGGTGGTCACTGGCGCTTCCAGGACCGCCCACATAACACCAATACTGGAAGATCTTCATTGGCTGCCAATTCGCTTCCGGGCTGGTTATCACTTATAAAGCCCTATATGGCTTGGGCCCAGAACACCTGAAGGACCGTCTCTCCTCACACAATCCGCCCTGCACACTCCGATCTACGGGCCAACAACTTTTAAGAGTTCCAGAGGCTAGACTATCGTCAACAGCAAAAAGGGCGTTTTCCGTTTCGGCCCCTAGCCTCTGGAACTCGCTCCCCACGGAACTTCGTTTAGCCGCCTCCCTGAACTGTTTAAAAAAGGGCTAAAAACATTTCTCTTCAAGCAAGCCTATCGATGATTTTTTCTCTCTACCCCATCATCCCCTCATTATAACTGGACTTGTTGTTCCCATTGTACCCTGGCTGATATTATAATTTTAAACTGTTATTGATTAATTGAATGTTTTAATTTTTGTATGTTTTTAACTGTTTATTTGTACACCGCCCTGATCCTTGGAAGGGCGGTATAAAAATAAAATTTATTATTATTATTATTATTATTATTATTATTGTTCCGAGTCCTGTTCTCTGGAGCAGCAGAAAACAAGCTTGCTCCCTCTTCAATGTGACATCCCTTCAAGTATTTAAACAGGGCGATCATATCACCTCTTAACCTTCTCTTCTCCAGGCTCCAGTATTCCAGGTGGGGCCTGACCAAAGCAGAATAGAGTGGCACTATTACTTCCCTTGATCTAGACACTATACTTCTATTGATGCAACCTAAAATTGCATTAGCCTTTTTAGCTGCTGCATCACACTGTTGACTCATGTTCAACTTGTGGTCTACTTGGACTCCTAGATCCTTTTCACATGTGGTCTCGTTCAGCCAGGTGTCCCCCATCCTATATCTGTGCATTTCATTCTTCCGCCCTACGTGTAGGACCTTACATTTCCCTGTGTTAAATTTCATTTTGTTAGCATTGGCCCAGCTTTCTAGTCTATTCAGGTCATTTTGAATTTTGATCCTGTCCTTTGGGGTATTAGCTACTCCTCCCAATTTGGTGTCATCTGCAAATTTGATAACTAGGCTCTCAATACTGTCATCCAAGTCTTTAATAAAGATGTTGAATAGCACTGGGCCCAGGACAGAGCCCTGTGGCACCCCACTGGTCACTTCTTTCCAGGATGAAAAGGAACCATTGTTGAGCACCCTTTGGGTTCGGTCAGTCAACCAGTTACAAATCCATGTAACGGTTACCTTGTCTAGTCCACATTTTACAAGCTTGTTTGCAAGGATGTCATGGGGAACCTTGTCAAATGCCTTACTGAAGTCAAGATATACTATATCCACAGCATTCCCTTCATCTACCAAGCTGGTAATTTTATCAAAAAAAGAGATCAGATTTGTCTGGCATGATTTGTTTCTCTGAAACCCATGTTGGCTTTTTGTGATTATGGAATTATCTTCCAGATATTCACAGATTCTCTGCTTAATGATCTGCTCCAGAATCTTTCCTGGTATTGATGTCAGACTAACCGGACGATAATTGTTGGGATCCTCTTTTTTCCCCTTTTTGAAGATTGGGACAACATTTGCCCTCCTCCAGTCTGCAGGGACTTCTCCTGTTCTCCAGGAGTTCTCAAAGATGATTGCCATTGGTTCCGATATTACATTTGCCAGTTCTTTTAATACCCTAGGATGTAGTTCATCTGGTCCTGGAGATTTATATTCATTTAGATTAACCAGGTATTCCTGTACTGTTTCTTTACTTATTCTGTGCTGAAATTCCCCTATTCTGTCCTCTGCCCCATCATCCTTAGGTTGGGCACCCTTTGCCTTTCCTGAGAAGACTGAAGCAAAGAAGGTGTTGAGCAATTCTGCCTTTTCTCTGTCTCCTGTGAGCATTTTGCCATCTTCTCCACGCAGTGGCCCAACTGCTTCCTTCTTCTTCCTTTTGCTGCGGACATACCCAAAAAAGCCCTTTTTATTGTTCTTAACGTCTCTAGCAAGCCTGAGTTCATTTTGCGCTTTAGCTTTTCTCACTTTATCCCTACATGTGCTGGCTATTTGTTTGAATTCCTCTTTGGTGATTTCCCCATTTTTCCATTTTTTATACATGTTCCGTTTAAAACTTAGCTCAGTTGTAAGTTCCTTAGTCATCCATACCGGTTTCTTGAGACATCTCCCATTTTTCTTCCTCATTGGAACTGTCTGAAATTGTCCCTTTAGTATCTCCCTTTTGAGGAACTCCCATCCATCTTGAACTCCCTTCTCTTTTAGTATTCTTGACCATGGGATCACTCCCAGTATTTCTCTAAGTTTATTGAAATCAGCTTTCCTAAAGTCTAGAATGCGTGTCTGACTATGCTTAGCTTCATCTTTCCACTGTATAGCAAACTCCAGGAGGACATGGTCACTCCCACCTAAGGATCCCACCACTTGCACCCCATCAACTAGGTCTTCCCTGTTGGTTAAGATCAGATCCAAAATAGCTGGTCCCCTTGTTGCCTCTTCCACCTTTTGGACAATGAAATTGTCTTCGAGGCAAGTGAGGAATTTACTAGATCTTGAGGATAGCGCTGAGTTTGACTTCCAGCAAATATCCGGGTAGTTGAAGCCCCCCATCACTATTACATCTCTCCTTCCTGATTGTGTGGTCATCTGTTCTAGAAAGGCATCATCCAATTCCTCTGCCTGGGGTGCAGTCAACATGGGGTGCAGTCAACCATGGTTTTCCCCATTCAAGGGGAGCAAGGGCAGAATCAAACTCTCACGGATGGGAAGGGTCCACTGTACTTATTTTTAACCAAGATAATGCTCATGAATGTCAGACTCACACATCATAACTGTATCAATTGATTGTTGATTGTTTGTTTTAAACATTTATTGAGGAATATGTTTTGTTTAAAACATCTATTTCTAGGGTGCTTACTTTGGCAGCACATATACTAAAACATCTATTTCTATGATATGTTAGATAATATATAAACATCCTTGGAAATGCCCCCCCACATACTTTACTTTTTTTTCATCGCACTGTAAGTGTTTATTGTACTGTCCATCTTTTCAACTTGTATACAGCCGGCCCTCCATATTCACGGTCTTGAGACTCACGTTTTCAATTATTCACAAGCATTCCTCTTCCCTTGCCCTGCCCGATCTCTCCTTGGGCAGCCCCTCTGAGGGGCCCAGGAACCTCTTGCCTTCTCCTCCCCCAAGAAGAGGATGGGGAGAAGAAGGCATGAAGTGCCTTGGCCCCTCTGAGACCCTTCTCCCTGATCCTTTCCCTGGGCAGCCCAAGGAAAGGATCAGGGAGGAAAAGGGTCTTGGAGAGGACAAGGCACCTCTTGCCTTCTCTTCCCCATCCTCTCCTTGGGATGCCCAGGGAAAGGATCGGGGAGGAGAAGGGTCTCAGAGGGGCCAAGGCACCTCTTGCCTTCTCTTCCCCATCCTCTCCCTGGGATGCTCAAGGAGAGGATTGGAGTTGAGAAGGGGCAGGGAGCCAATTAAAGGGACAGGAGGGCGGGGGAAAAGGAGCGTGCAACACTGCTCCTCTTCCCCTGCCCACCTTTCCTTTTAACTGGCTTTTAAGTGGGGGGCAGAGTTATTTGCGATTTTTCCATATTCACGGGGGTCTCATCCCCCTAACCCCCACGAATATGGAGGGAGAACTGTAGTATGTGTTTTAATCTTTGTACAAACGATTGGACAATATATTTCCATTCTCAGGAAAATATAGTTGAATCCAAGCTCAGTCAGAGTAGATCAATTAAAATCTGTCCTAATTTGATTTCTACATCAGGAAGTATATTAATCTGATCCATCAGAAACAAGCAAAGGTTTTGTGACTCTTCAAAGATAAAATTTGCACTGGCATGAACTCTTAAGGGATGAATTTCAGTTCTAAGACTGGAATTTAAAGTGTCAAAGACACTTTCTTGTTTTTGAGCTTGATTATTTCTCAACTTGACCTTGAAAGATAAGGTTTAAACTTGACTGTCACAAGTCTTCTTTGAATCTAGTCCCATTATAGTTACTGTTCTTCACTGATGATCTTGAGATGCTACCACAAAGAGTCATTTAGGATGAATGAGTGAATTAGAGGAGTTCCATCTTCTGCTGTAGTCAGGTAGTCTGAGATGTTTAGCTGATATGTTCAACCATTCTTTTATTGCATTAGAATTTCAGTATGTTTTCAAGTAATGATTAATATTATCTAATGATGAGTGGAGGTAGCAGATCAAAAGAAGGCATGTGTTACTTGATCACTCTTTTTCAAAATGTGTTGCATTTGTTTACAGATGGTCTTTGTTTTACTCTATAATTTAAAATTACCGAATTATAAAGTTAGAGGGAAATAAATAACCACCCAGTCATATCAGGTTGCCCGATATGAAAGATGTCTTAATTTCACAACTTCTCCTATTCCTTGGTAGTTCTTGGGAGGAAAATATAGTGGGCAACGCTGCACTGAAATCTAAAGGCTAGCTTCCAGTCCTTTTGTGAGTGGATGGAAAATGTTGTTCTTTATCCATCTTTTTAAAAAAACAATTCTATTAAATATTTGTGAATGGCGAGCATTTCTTTTCCTCCCATCACACCATTTTTCTTAACTAAGCATATTTAGTTTTTTCAGCCTTTCCTTTGTTATCTAGATCAGCTGTGCAGCTTTCCTGTGAATGTTTTCTACCTTACCAGCATTATTCTTGTAGCACCTGGAGCACTGAACAGTACAGTGGCTCTGCTGCATTGGCGGGCTGGCGATTTGCAGATTGTAGCATCTATGGCTCATCATACACATATTATTTAGTAGTGGTGCATGCATATGGAAACCTATATGGGGACATGTGCACATCAGCACCCATTGAATAATGTGGGGTGTAAGAGTCTGTGTTTATTCCCATCTACAGGAGGGTCCAGAATTGAACCCCCGCAGATAGGAAGGGCCCACTCTACATGGAATGAGGCTTGATCAAGGGTAATAGAACAGTGTTAGTTCTTGAACCATTGGAAACAGACTTGACTATACTGTAAAATGACTTTTATTTGACCACTTGGTATTGCTGTTTACATATTTTCTTCAAGTTGAAAACCTTACTGTGTGATATTAAATACATATGTTGTCGTTGCATGAGTGTTTCATAGTTTTAAAAAAGTAGGGTAGTGGTGGGTTGGAATTGGAAACTCAGATTTTGGGGAAGGGGATTAACCTTTTCCTTCTATGATGTGTTTCAGATTATTGTCTCCACTGAAGATAATATTTGGCAGATGGGGGATTATGCCCTTGGCAACAGTAGCATTCCCTTCTCTGCCAAATAGGTCCTGGCTAGATGGGTGGGAGCTGGTGGGGCAGAAGAGTTGGGGCAGAATACAGGAGAAAAGGGAAAATCTCCCCTCAGTGGTCAAGATTGCTGACTGTTAAGGAAGTAAACTGGTAATCGCACAATGTGAAATCACATATTTAAAGTATTGTTATTTGACACATTGATTCTTTTGTAGGTGTAAAATTTGTATTACTTCTTGCTGGATTTCATTGGGTTATTTTTCTAGGTCTAGCTTCATTGAAATACCTATGAATATTTTTGAATTGTTAAGATTCAAAGTATATTTTATAAATATTAAGCATAGAGTAGGCCCTGTAGGTTTGTACAGTTGATACAAAGCTGATGAGAAACAACTGGAAAACATAATCCTGTTACCACCCGAAAGACACACACACTCCCACACTCCACACATACACATAGCCACTAGCATGAGCTCTAGTTGACATTTCATCAGATCTAATGTTATCCAGAATTTCTAGATTTGCAGTATGCGTACACTGATGGGGGTTTTAGGCAGTGAGGCCAGGTGGGCATGAAATGCAGAAAGTACTGGCAGTGACAATTGCATAATTCAAAGTTAATAATGCAATTATAATTTTCAGTACTTTCGGCATTTAATTTTAATGCTATAATTACCGTGATAGCCTTTAAGGTACCATAGGATTTTTTGTTGTTTTTATGTAACTGGCTAAAAGAGCCTGTTTTTCTCCTTTGCATGTTTAAATATACAGTTTTTAAAAAACATCTCGGGGTTTTACTCCCAGAAGAAATTTATACAGGTTTTGATTTTGTCATAATCTTGCATCAAAAATCACATACGGTATGATAACCTCGCCCTTTCCAGAAAATTGATCTAGCTCTTAACATCTCCGTTTGATCTCAGCTTAAGCAAATATAATATGTCAGCCCAGCTCTGACATATTATAGTGGGTGTTGCTGTTTGTTGGCTGAGAGCATTAAGAGGGGGACGCTTAGGTGGGAAAAAGCCACTTTAAAAAAAAATCATGTTATTGTGCCCAGTAACGATATTAACTAAATATTTAGTAAAGCTGGTTATTTATTTCTGGTCATTATTTTCAGTCTGGACTGGTGCCTAAGTGCCTCCTTGTGACAAAAAGACTGGGGAAATAATTTTCTGGAATTTCTTAAAAATAGATTTCTTCTATACAGCTGTGTATCTCCAAAATCCATTTGTGGGATTTTTTTTCTTAGCAGCTGGAATGTGCCTCTGCATGCAATCTGTTTTAAGAATCATCTGGTAAATGTCAGTTCAAGCTCAAAAAAGGAAACACCCCTCTCTGTGAAAGAAATGGTACTTCCTGCTTTCATAAACAGTCATGTGCGTAGTTTAGCAAGGCCCAATGCCTCTGGAGCTTTTTATTTTATAGCACCATTGAATCTGCCTCTGCAGAAGTACAGTGAATCTTGTGGCTTCATTTGGAACAAAGGGGATTAGTGGAAAAAAATCTCTCTCTAATAAGGCATTGGAAAACAAGGGCAGGCAGTCTTTGGTGGTGAATATTTTCTGATTTTTCCAGAAATCAAGCAGAAGATTGAGCTGCTGATGTCAGTTAACTCTGAGAAGTCGTCCTCTTCAGAAAGGTACAGCTACATCTCCTGCATGAACAATTAATGGTGTAGTATTGCTAAGATGCAGCATAGGGTATTTTTCCTGTCATGTTTGCCGATTATATTGACGTATTGCATGCTTGCCATTGTAACGTATTAATTGAATCTGTGCTTCTCGTTAAGCTTTTTGACATTTGCAAGGGGCTATTTTTTTAATTCCATTTAAAAAGTCTATAATTTGTGCAGCATGAAAATCCATAAAACAGTTGTCGGGGGGGGGGGGCATATGTATATACTGTTGCTGCAGTGTGTGTGTGTGTGTGTGTATTTTCCACTAGTGAAAAAAAGCCTCATCTTTTTTAAAAAATCTCGATTCAGAGGTATTTCATAGGAATGGTGCAGATGGTATTACTTGAAATTTAGTATTATTGAATTTAGTTTGGTAGAAAACAGAGTTGGTTAAAAGCATTATGTTGTGTTGAAAGGGAGTGTCCTTTGCTAATAGCTTAGGAATTGCAAACCTATGAATTAGTCACATTCTGTGAGAGATGTGATGCTGCTTCAAGTCTGTGCTAGGAAATGGAGCAGTCACTGCATGCAGTAATGGTTCATGCCCGCAGGTAAGGACAAAATGACTCAGAGGTGTTTTAGAGCAATCTTTTTTATCCATCATTCTGCTGCTAATATTCAAAATAAGTAATTTGAGTATTATGTATTTAAGTAATATTTTTGCTTACTTAGTCGGCAGTGTGACTAACAAACAAAGCTGTTCAACCATCTTATTCTTTAAGATTATTTTTTGCTGCTACCGGTAAAATGTATGCTGAATAAAATATATTTCATAGATAGCAGCAGTACTTCTGTTTTTAGAAATGCATGTATCGTCATATTTGTCGTACAATTCTGTCTTTGGCAATCATTTCCTTTATTGGAAGTGACAGCATTATTAATTTAGTAGACCTAAATGTTAAATCTGTGCCGAATATTCATCAAGATGTGCATAATGGAACACAGTTGCAGTGCACTTAATACATCTTAGCTAATCAGGAAAAGATAAAGCATATAATGAAAAAAGAATCTCTAGTTTGTGTCACGTATAGCTTTAAAGCAGCAGTAGTTTCATTGGATTTGTACGTGTAAAAGGGGAAAAAATGTGACAGTAACCAAAATGGATGTATTTTATGGTGGATTTTTGTGACAAGATGTCACAGTAAGAAAAATACATAAAATGGTGTATGGGGTGGAGTAGGAGAACAAGGAAGACAATGTTTTTTCTTTTATGTGTGTGTGTGTGTGCATGTATTTTAAATGTGCCTTTTCAGAACATGAGAAAGCTAATGAAAGTTGTTGATATAGAAATAGATGCTCAGAACTACCAAGCTGATAGTATTCAGTGTTCAGTTTTTCCATCCCTAACCTGCTTCTGTATGAGCTATAAATGTTATGCCAATAAAATGGTGGTGGTGATGACGTTAGGGAGGAGGCTGGAGATGAAAGTAGCAAGGGAAAGAATGCCAACTGTGATTTTATGTTTTCTCTTAAGGAATATTAGTGTTACTGGGATGAAGCCAATTATCACATTGTTATCTGCTATACATGTATATTATTAAGGAACTGATAGCTCATGTTGCTCAGAATTTCTTTTTAAATTTGGGATGAAAACTGACAGTTGATTGGGATTAATCGGTTTCCTTAATGCATAAATGCACATGCTTAGATAAAGAGGAAGTATATTTAAGGGGACACAATATATTATTAGACCATGAACCATGTCCAAGAATGGAGTGTGGTTGAAGATAACAACACATATCATAACATGTATATTTCATGTATAGTGTACATACACCATTAAAACTGTAAATATTAAAAGAAAGCCAGTTATGGAATAGATACAGTTAAACAGAAAAAGCTAAATATAATTGCTGAAGTTGTATTTAGCCGTTTGATATAATTACATAATCATATGCTTTGTAAAAATCGTAGAACAGAAGTCTCTCTTGTTTGCAATGGCCCCATTCTGGAGAGACTTGACTGCCTTTCTCTGAATTTGTGGCTGTTTATCTTAGGAACATTCTTCTGTTCTTCTGAATGTAGATGGTAATTTCAGCTTTTTTATAAAATTTACTACTTACCTAAGAAAGATAGGCCAGTTTTCTGCTTTTAGCGCCAAGTGGAGAAACCTGAAGTTGAAAGGTACTATACGACAAACATAAATTATGAATATTTGCCATTAACATGAAGTTGTGGTGATTGTAGATAAACTGACACATCAGTAAAAGTTTTTCTTTGTCTTTGTGCCTGCACACAGATGCCTGTACACAGATGTGCCCACTTGCACCTCCACAAGAGATATTTGGAACATTCTAGAAGTAGACACAGGGTGTATCCATACTGTAGAAATAAATCAGTTTGACATCACTTTAACTGTCATGGTTCCATCCTGTTTAATTCTAGGATCTGTAGTTTGCTGATGCACCAGAGCTCTCTGGCAGACCAGGCTGACTATCTCACCAAACTACAAATCACAGGATTCCACAGGGTGGAGCCATGACAATTAAAGTGGTGTCAAACTGCTTAATTTTTGCAGTGTGGAATAGCTGACAGACATGTGTGCACATTTGCCAAAACAATCTGAGCTGTGTTTGACATGTGCAGTTCATGGTGCTGTTTTGTGCATATTCTCCATGACTTCAAATATATGGGTGCGATCAGCAGATACTCTTCTGCTGGCATGGTAGAATTCAAGAGGAGTTGGGAGATGATGATCTCCTTCTCCCTCCATCCCCAAAACCAGCTTTAAAAGCTATGAAATGTCCTCGAGCCAGTTTTTGGGCAGTATGAAAGGCTGCAGAAAGTGAGAGAGGAGAAAACCTTTTTCCAGATGACTGTTAGCGCAACATTAGATTTAGCTGCTGTATATACCCGACCATAAGTTGACCTTATGTGTAAGTCAAGGGCAGAGCATTGGGGCTACAATGATGGATTTTGACCCATGAATAAGTTGAGGGTGAAACTTAAGGGCGTGCAACAAAGGATGTAAAAGACAAAGCAAAGGAAAACAATTCCAAAGAACTAAAAAAATTCCAGTAGGCATAACTGTGCTCACTCTAAAGGCTGGATAGATGAGGAGGGAACTACAGTAAATCGTGGCGGTACAGTGTGTGGAGGAGGTGACCAGGCACAGGTGGGGTAAGAAAATGCACACATGTCAAAAAGGACGAAAAGGCAAATCAAAGAAAACGGCGACTATGTTAATAGTGATTGTAGCCTCTAACTTTAATGTGATAATGTTGCCTGATTTTAACCTAGAAAAGCTGACAATCGTATACAAATATCTTATTCAAATCCTTCAAATCCCAGTTCCTCCCAGCACTCCTTTTATGGGAAATGTGAAAGAGCTGCCACTGTTGCCATTTTGTCACATAGGCATTCAACAAGGTTAGAAGTGGTGCTGTGTTGGAAAGAACAGAGAGGGTTGGAACTTCTTTTAGATGTTTCCTGGATGGTCAAAGTCTCGTCTTTCGTCACTTTACTCAAGGAAAGGGATGGTTCTTTTTTTTTTTTTTAATAAGAGTTAAAGTATGGTACTTACATTGACCCATGGATAAGTCAACCCAGGTTTTTGGGGTCAGTTTTTTGACTAAAATTTCTAGACTTATACATGAGAATATACAGTAAATAAAATGTTTTTAAAACAACAAAATACGATTAAAATTTCTAGTCTTGCACATGAGTATATGCCAGTGATGGTGAATATTTCAGAGATGGAGTGTCCAAACGCAGTCACCCTTGTATTCGGGGGACTTCCAGGAGGAAAACACACAAGGAAAAAATAGAGGACCTGACCAAATAAAAGCTCAAAAGAAAAACAAAAAAGCCACTCATTTAAATGTTAAATCCATCCTTTTCAGCCCTGTTCAGAATTGAAGACCTTTTGGAATCCCTCCTTGACAGGAGGTTGAAATGGAGAACAGGTCCTGAAAAGGAAGAGGACCAAGTCTGATCACTGGGAGGCCTTAGGCAAGTCACACTCATTCAGCATTAAGGGAAGGCAATGGCAAAAAAAAGGTCTCCGAACAAATTTTGCTAAGAAGAACCCAGGACAGGTTCAACTTAAGGTCGTCATAAGGAGGAAACAACTTGAAGACACACACCAACAAAAACAAATGTGATAAAGACAGAAGGCATACTACAGTAACAAGAACAACAAATATGTATTATAGAGATCTGGTGTGGTGTAGTGATTTGAGCCTGCAACTCTGGAGACCAGGGCTCAAATCCCAGCTTGGCCATGAACTCCCCTGAGTGGCTTTGGGCAAGTCACACTCTCTTAGCCTTAAATGATGGCGATAGCAAAAATCCCCTCTGAACAAATCTTGTCAAGAAAGCCCCAGGATAAGTTCAGCTTAAGATTGCCATAAATTGGAAACAACTTGGAGTCACACAACAACAACAAACATAATAAAGCACAGAAGGCACACTACAATAGCAAGAACAACAAATATGTAATATCGAGAGTCAGCGTGGTCTAGTGGTTTGAGTGTGTGACTCTCAAAACCAGGGCTCGAATCCCAGTTCGGCCATGAAACCCCCCTGGGTGACCTTGGGCAAGTCACACGGTCTCAGCCTCAAATGATGGCAATGGCAAAAATGGCTGGTTCTCTGAATTCATACCCAAGTTGCAAGCCTCCCTTCCCACGGTGGTGCTGACAGCAGCAGTAACATCTCAGGCCAGTGAGGCCCCTCCAGGACCTTGGAAGCCGAGAGCAGCTGGAGCCAAAAGAATGGCTGGTGGGAGAAACAACCCTTTCCACTTACTTCTGCACCCCTTTCCTTTCAATGGATCACCTCAACTTTTACAAAGGTTCCATCCCCATGCCTGCCAATAGAAATCTGAGCCAGAAGAAGAAATAGGAATCTTGGCCAGTTGGAAAGGACATAAAGAGTTCTCCCACTTCTTCTGTGTTGATGGATCACATACCCACAGAGAAGGCTGTGAGTGCCCCCTCTGGCACACGTGCCATGGGTTCGCCACCACTGGTATACAGTATTTGTGCAACACTTCTGTTTTTTAACCACAGCATATTATACATAGCATGCTCATACAGTGATACGGTTTTCTAGAAATGTTCTTGATGTTTTAAGTCAATTGAGGTTTGACTAGGATGCTTACTATCTTAATTAATTTAACGTTTTGTGTAAATATATCAGATGTTTTTCCAATAGCCCAAAATAGTTCAAGGGAAGTGCTTAAGATTTTTTTTTAAACAAAGACAGTAAGCAGTCATTTTATAAATAAGCTACACAAATTTGAAGCTTGTCTGGAAATAATGTTTCTTGGAATATTTATAAATATTTAAGGCCTGGCAGCACAATAGTCCAATTGTGAAATTGTTTAACTTTTTAATAGAAATGAACTCATGCTGAAAACTAATACAGTGGTCTCTTGGTATCTGCTGGGGTTTGGTTCAAGGGCCCATGTGGATACCAAAATCCATGGATGCTCAAGTCCCATTAGATTCAATGGATATTAAAATGGTGTACCTCATATAAAATGGCAAAATCAATATCCATGGATATGGAAGGCTGACTGTTCATGTTTTCATGTATTAATACATGAATTTATGTATGTCTCAAACCCCATGTATGAAACACATGTGCATGTTTCCTATTTCTAGTCACCTGAAATATGTTGGATTTGCCTTTTGTTTTTAATCCATTCCTTATGCCATTGACTGATTTGTATTTTTAAAATTTGATTATTTTTGTGGTGAAAAATATGAATGGAAAATATATGATAATGGAAGAATTTCTATTACGAAATAGTATTTGCCTTATGTCACTTCCATACATACTGTTAGTAATCACTGTAAACTTGCTCTGCTCTGAGTGTGCTTGCTGTAAGAGCTCCTTTTTACAAAGTTATTGTATCTTTGCCCCCTTTTTTCTTCTTGATGCATTTTGGAGGATGATCAAGGCTGGAGAAACATAGCAGCCTATCTGGAGTAAACAACACAACGAAGGTTGTGTTGGGAAAGAATTGGCTTCTATTCTTGTTAGTCCTGCCCTGTCAAGTCTGATTGGGAGAAAAGTGAGATATAAATAAAATGAATGAGCCCTGTTGCTTGTGTGCCTACCTGCAACAGACAAGATAGACAATAGCTGCGTCCTTTTCTCAGTATGAGTGAACAGCAAACAGAAAAAAGGGGCAAGCAGGTAAGCCTGCCTCATCAGCAAGTTAAAAAAAGCATAGATATATAAGTGTGTATCCAGAAAAATGGAAATCATAAGAAAAGTGAAGACT
This sequence comes from Urosaurus nigricauda, assembly GCA_034509955.1. Taxonomy (NCBI): domain Eukaryota; kingdom Metazoa; phylum Chordata; class Lepidosauria; order Squamata; family Phrynosomatidae; genus Urosaurus; species Urosaurus nigricauda. Next base: position 84,744,800 of record JAOEGL010000005.1, read on the forward strand.
GGTGAAAGAAAAAACATCATCCCTCAATGTATTGTGGAAGAAGCTTTCAGGTGGTTTCTAGCAGGTTCGCAATATTTTTGTTTTACTTATATGTTGAACCTCTCCTCTTTTTTGTGGTATAGGATCCTATCCCTATTCTCTCCATGTTATTTGTGCCTCTGGTACCAACTTTTCAGCTAAAGAGGTAATGTCACATAGCTATTTTGTTAACTAAGGATTATTGTAGATGTACTCATTTTGAGTGTTACCCTAGTTCAGCAGAACTGCTGAAGGCCAGCAGGGCTGCCACTAGGCCAGCTGAAGCAATGCTGAATCCAAACCCTACGAATGGTGAAAATTGTTTAGAACAGTGGTTGCCAACTGTTTGATTAATGTTCACACACCCTGCAAAAGTAATAGCAGGTCTGAAGTTGAAGAAGTCTAATTTCTAATTTTTGAACCATAAATTGAATCACATACAATACTGTGGGTGTACAAACTGAACTTTTTTAAACAAAGGTTTTAATGTAGTGCATAAAATGCAAATCTAAATTGAACATTTAGATTCTAATTTATTCAGAAAAAAACGAGTGATGACTCATGACTCAATGCAAGCCACTCTTTGTCACATCCCCGAAAGTCCATTTTGTACCCCAGTTTGGGAACCCCTGATTTAGAGCAAGCCAGAGTAAGGTCTAATTATGTGCCAAAATAGTGGCTGTGTTTCTAAGCTGAAAGAGGTTTGTAATTGACATTACCTAGTTCTTCCCTCACTCAGCCCTTTGCTTGTCCCCTTTTTGGCTGTTCTTTTGATATTCTACACTGTAGAAGTAAAGTAGTTTGATACCATTTGACCTGTCAGGGCTCATCCTGTGGAATCCTGGGATTTGTAGTTTGGTGTGGTATTCAACCTTGTCTGCCAGAGAGCTCTGGTGCCTCACCAAACTACATATCCCAGGATTCTGTGGGATAGTGTCATGGCAGTTAAAGTGGTGTCAAACTGCTTTATTTCTCCAATGTGGATACACCCCAGTTACATCTCTACTGGCAGAGATGTTTTGCTGGTAGATTCCTCTTCTAGTAGATCCCTCTTTTAGCAGATCTCTGAGACCAACTGACAGAAGTTGCTTATGCTGCTTTAATGGCCGTTCAGCTAGTAGAAGGTCATTTTTACCAGCACAAGAGGCTTTGCTCTGTACCTGGCCACTTATGGCTATCACATCTTTGAGTTAGGATTGCACTGTTACGTTCTGCTTGGAAATGAAGCAAGTAATTAAGTAATGATGAAAGTGACTTTGTTCAGTCTCCCCATCTGTTAGTAAAAAAAGACCTTTGATCTCTTATGTATGTTGTCCATTCTATAAAGATGGTTATAAAGCATTTACAAGATGTATATTTCTTTAGCGAGAGGATAAATGTTCTGGATAAAGGAAGCATCCAGCATATTTCTGTAAACATCCCTGGATGGTAAAATGCTTGTTCCAGTTACCCTCTTCCCAAAATATTGCAAGCATTTGGCTAGTTGATTCCCCAAAGCAATTTTACAAATGCTGTTTTTTGTCAGCTTCATTCCTGTTCATTTTATAGCACCAAGCTTTATGTGCTTTATTTTCTTTTTTGTAATAATCAATATGTTGGTCATAAAGAGAATGCTTACATTCCTTGATGCTTCTAGTACTCTGGACTCAACTAGACAGGTGTAATACTAAACATGTGAAAAAAAGAATGCTGACAGATCGGCTTCATGGTGCTTTGACTATGACTGAAATGTCTGTGTGTTCCCATTAAGGATGACTTCATCACCACAATACTACCACATTTATTTATTTTCCCCCAGCCCTGGAACTCAAGGCAGCTTTCAAATATCAAAACAGATACAGATAAAAATTTACATCAGTAAGTTCAAACAAGTATTATTATTATTGTTCTTGTTGTTGTTGGTTTATTTGTATACCACCATCCATGTCATGCTGCTTTATAAACAGTTGCATAATAAAACGTTTATATACTATTCAATAATGTAAAATACTAAAATACAATATTAAAATACAATAAAAACACACAGACATAATTCAAAATAAAACAAAATAGGCAGTACAGATAATCTGAGTACAATGCTCATTTTATTTCTAAAATAAATTGAAGTAGATGGAGATCATTTTTAATTCTGCAGATACAGACATGCTGTTGCTGTTGTTGTGTGCTTGACGTTGTTTCTGACTTACAGCAACCTTAAGGCAAACCTGTCGTAGGGTTTTCTTGGCAAGATTTATTCAGAGAGGGATTGTCTTTGCCTTCCTCTGAGACCGAGAGTATAATTTGCCCAATGTCGCCCAGTGAGTTTCCATGGCTGAATGGGGATTTGAATCCTGGTCTCCAGGATTCTGTTTCTTAGACATAATATACTTGTGCTAAATATTGAGGATCAGTATCATTGTTGTATCAGTAAAACTTTGATTAAGGTAATATAAATAAAGCAATATATCACAATATTCTTCATGTTTACAAGAACCACAGACAAGGAAATCAGCCTTTAAAAATGAGCAATAGCTTGTTTTGCAAGTAATATGAATATTGAAATAATCAGAGTCCCAGCTGTGCCTGCAGTTCCTTAATATGGCTTGAAAAAGTTAGATTGGAAAAGACTATAGAAAACAATTTTATATATGATTACACGTACTGTACAATAATTCTGCTGGCACAAATGTGGAAAATAGCTGATGTCCCCTCTATAGATGATTGATTATATAAAATGATTGAAATAGCTGAAATTGAAAAAAAAACTTCAGAAAATTTTGAGGGAAAATCTTATGGTAAAAATAAGGAAAGTTGGAACATCATTTATATATATTTTGATAAATTATGGTGTAAATAATTCTAAAAGAGTATTTTGAGCCGCAGACAATTAAGATAATATATTTCTTTAAGAATTCTAAAAAGATAAAATGTATGAATTGACTTTTAAGTATTGCATTAATTGAAGTCGCTAATGTTATATCGTAAGCCTGCAACATAAAGACTGATCAAACGGAAGTACTGAACCCAAAGACATTTAAGACCCTGAAAAAAAAAAAAGAAAATGCTTATGCATATAGTTTTGGGGGGAAAGGGAGATGTCAAAATGGTTGTCAAACAGACATGATTTCTTTAAATTGTATATGACTTTGTCGTGTAACACTTCTTTTTCACTCCTTTTAATAAAATTAATGGAAAAAATATGGTCTGAAAAAGCAAAATACATATTTAATTCACTATTCAAAGTTATATTTCATTCATACCTTTATGTCTGCTTCTTTTGATCCCCAAACTTTCAATTTCCTGCCTCAAAATTTAAAGTAATATACTTTATGGCCTGATCTAGATTGGCAAAAAGAAGTGTGTTCATGGCTGCATGAAAGTCTAGCCTTTAGATGAGAAAAAGGGAAAGTGTGCCATGAAAATGCTTTTTTTTTTTTTCCATTTTAGGGGAGAAGAAGCGCCTTTAAAAAGGTGCTGGTTTTCCCAGCTTCTTTTTTTAAAAACTGCGGAACAGCGCAGCTCCATCTAAAGGCTGTGGTGCAGCTGCTAAGCATTAAGGAAAAGGCAACTTCACGTCACACTTTCCTGCCAATCTAGAAAGCCCCCAAATTTGCAAAATTGTTTTCTTGCTCCATATATTAATATCCACTTTGTTTTCACTGGCTCTTTATTTCTCTTGATTGTAGTGTTTTACAGTAGTATCAGTGCTGAAGAATACATTGGTATGATATAGAGTTGGCCCTCCTTATCCATGGATTTTAGCATACACGGCTTGAAAATATTCCCAAAAAGTATAAATTCCAAAATAGCAAACCTTGATTTTCCCTTTTATATATGGGACACCATTTTGTTGTGCCATTATATTTAATGAGACTTGAGCATCCACGGATTTTGTTATCCACAGAGGGTGCTGGAATCAAACCCCAGTGGATAACAAGGCCCACTGTATATAGATCTGATACACAGAATTTCCCCCTTCTTTTCCTTTTTTTGAAATTGCCAAATTAACATGAAATTTTCATATCTTTTTGACTTACTACTCAGCACTTTAATTACATATTAGTTTTAAAGATTCTGTTAAGATTTTGATGAATGAAAAACTGTTAACTTGTATATAAACAAAATCCAGAAATATGAACACATGTTTCTGCAGAATCCATTCATTAATTCCAATGATAGACATCTAAAAGTGTTTTTTAATAAGGTTACCCATCTTAGAACACATTTTATGGAAGTACTATATCACTTATCTGTAGTATGTCAGAGTTTCCAGTAAGCCAAATAGGAGAACAAAAACAATGTAGTATATACTCAAGTAAGATTTTAAATTCATGGAATTTGGGAATACCATATTGAAAATTAAAGGTGAATCTTAGGGAGGTTCTCAGTGAGACCTCAGAGCAAAACATAAGGTGAGGCATACTAGATCAGACCAAAGGCATATCCAATATCCAGTCCAGTTTGTTCAGGATATTTCTACATATATATTTCTGTCCTCAAGGCATAATTTAATTTCATTATTTTCCCCATTGTTATATACTACTTTATTATAAAATCATGGCTATTACCTGATGCATAAAGGGTATGGTTGGCGCCTGTTAATCTTATTGAAGAGCTGAGTGTACATAATGCATTCTGAGAAGGATAGACAGATAGGATATCTCTGCACTTAGATGAAACTAGAGTGAGAGAACATCTTAAGATGATATTGATGGCTTGTGCAAGCTTGCTATTTAGGATGACCGTTATTCATGAAGAGCTAGTGTTCAGATTGGACAGAGAGTTAGTTAACATTTGGAGGAAATATATAAGGGGAACATTGAGATAATAGACCTAAAATGGCTACAACAGTTCTTTCATAAACCCTAGACAGAATGTATGCATCTGGGGTAATGTTTTCAGAATAAAAAAAATATGCAGAGGGCTAAATAAAAAGGGTTCTATTAATACATACAGTGCTTGCAGACACCGTCCCACATTTTGTTGTGTTAACAACCTGGAACTGAAATGTGTTTAATTGACATTATTATCACCTTGATATGCATAAAGATACTCAGTAATGTGAAGTGCGAAATATCTCTAGGTTGGATAGGGACTGTTGGCAAACTATTATTTATTTATCTATACCCACCTTTCTCCTGATGTAGAGACTCAAGGCAGCTAACAACAAATTTAAAACAGCACAGGTTAAAAATAATGTAACTAGAAAGTTTAAAAAACTAACAATTTCAAAAAATTAAATACTCTAAAACACATTAAAAATTAAAATGTCTTAAACAAACCTTACAAACCTTAAAATCTGAATTATACTGCACTTAAAAGCCCAACCCTTGTCAGTTTGACAAAGTCTGATGGCACAAGAATGTTTTCACCTGCTGCTGAGCAAACAGGGATGGAGCCATCCTGGCCTCTCTAGGAGGGCGTTCAAAAGCCTGGGAGCAGCCACTGAGAAGACCACCTCCCTTGTTCCCACCAAATGATCTTAAGACTCTAGGGGTTCATAAATGGAGATACGGCCCTTCAAATAACCTGGACCCAAGCCGTATCTGTAACTGAAACTGTAACTTTCAAGTTGTGCTATGGATTCTCAATTGGATTGAGGCCTGGGCCATGCGAAATCATTCAAATTCTTGTTTTTAAGATACTAGGTTATTACTTTGTGTGTTTAGGGTCATTGTCCTGCTGGGAGGTGAACTTGCACTCTGAGGCCTTCCAGAAAAGGCATATTTAATCTGAAGCCATGTGGCATTGGTATTGTACACAGCTGCACACTCCATTCAAGTTTCAGGAGTCAGTGTATTGAACCAGAGTTTATTTAGGCATGTCAGAGCAACGGAACTGAATAAGTACACAGTGTAGAAAGTGTGGAAATGCCAGACGGGGAGGGATACTTCTGCAAGGTGCATTGTAATGCTTTTTCTGTATACATGTATATTTTCTTCTAACCTGGGTGGCTGTGTGCCTATTGGTTTGGAAGTATAATGGGATCATCCATAAATAAGTTAGTGTGTTCTTGGACCTCCAAGGTACAATGCCTAGGTACATTACTTAGGAGATTAAAAGAAAAAAAATTGCCCCATGCAGTGGTCTAACAAGACCTGTGCTCAGTGATTTCCAAGATCTGTGGAACATTGTTGAGAACGTTCAAAAAAAGAAAAGAATAAAAAGATATAGAGGGAATGGAATTGATCTTTTCTGCCATATTGTTCAGACTGTTTTTGATAGCAGATCAGGCGAATGCATATCATGAACTTTTATGTAAAGGAGGGAACAGAAAAAGTATCTCTCTTCCACTTTCCAGACCCCTTCCCTCACTACATAGCAATAAAATACTCAGCATAAAGGATGGCAGCTTGCTCCCAAAAAACTTCAGCTGTTGATGACTATTTATTAGAATTGTTTATATACCACCTTTTAAGGAAATAAATTCTTCAAAAGTTGTTTATAAGTAAATCATAATACTGAAATGCAACTCAATAGGATGCTTCTCTTTGTACCCTGGGAACAGGCGGGACGGACGACTCTAATAGGTTTTGGTTGCTCTTTGTTGGTGCTTTTTCTCTCCTGTTCCTTCCCATAAGCAGTTGATGTTAGTTCTGTTGGGGACAAAGAGGAAGAGAGATGGAACCAGGGTCATGCTTTGATGTCTTCTTCACCTGCCCTTGGTATTACATACTACTATTGGGCAAGATTTCATATATGTGAGATAGAAATTACCCTATATACTCCACTATAAGTTGATCTAATGTGTAAGTCGAAGTCAAGGTTTGGGGCCAAAATTATGAATTCTGATATGACCTGGGGATAAGTCGAAGGTAAAATTTAGGGGCATGTAACAAAGAATTTAAAGGATGAAGCAAAGGAAAACAGTGTCAAAGAACTTTAAAAAAACTACAGGAGGCATAACTATTTGTGTTCACACTGAAGGCTGGATGGATGAGAGAATACAGCGGAGTCAGTGATTCCAGGACAGACTACACTTTTGCTTTTCACCAGGGAATGGTTCCTATTTTTATGAGAGTTAAAGTACAGTACTTAGATTGACCCATGGATAAGTTGACTTAGGTTTTTGGGATCAATTTTTTGACTAAAATTGCTAGACTTATACATGAGTATATACAGTATTTCTTGTTTCCCTCCTATTCATCCCTACATTCTCTAGCTTGAGCACAGAGTGGTCAAACTTGAGGGATAATAGATATGCATCTCTATTTTGTGGTCAGTCCCCATTTGCCTCTGTATAAAAGCCAGTTTCTTGTGCTTGTTAGATTCTAATATCATACTAAGGGGTTACGTCATTTGCAGAGTAGTGTTTAGTAGATAGGGACTGGGTTTAACAGTTTTCTGGGGTGAGGTGACTGGTTACATTTTATTTCTTCATTTTACATGCGAGAAGCGGGGGAGACCATTTCAGTACCCAAACTGGGGAAATTGTTTAGCTTAAATTCTAGTTTAAAGAAGCTAAGGTAATATTGTAGTTTGTGAATCTATCTTGCTTGCTAACTACATTTTCAAATAACCAGAGTTCCATAACTTCAGAGTTCATAGAATTCTAATTGGTTGTTCAGAATCTTGGTTTTTTTTAATCTTTTATTTTAAAAATATACATAAAAGGATTAAGATTAAAACCAAATAACAAGATTAACCCAAGAACAATCTATAAACAGATTACAAGGTTCAAACAAACTTATCTTTCTTCTAACACATCTCCCCAGAGATGTAGATGGTTTCCTGGTAACAGATTTAAAAATGAAGTGGAGTTTATAAAATTCAAAAAGGGAGATTATTTTTATTTAAATGATATACCACATCCATTGGGGGATTCCATTCTTTCAGAAAGTTTTTTCCATTAAAAGGGAGTCCCATATTCTTCACCACCAAGTCTCCAGATTTAATTGGTCAGTTTTCCACTTCTGAGCAATCTCTGCTTATAACAGCAATCAGAAATAATATTAAAGGTTTATATTTAAGGTTTTTGTTACAATCAATAAAAATTGGCAAAAGTACTAAAACAGGGCACATTTTTTTTTAAAAAAAATTGTAATCAGAGAGATTATAGAGAGAACCTTTCCCCAAAAGTTAAAAATTTGAGTACAATAAAACCACATATGGAGGTATGTTCTTCTGCCTGAACAAACTCTCCAACAAAAAGGAGAGGAGTTTTTACTAATACATAAGTCAAGCGAACAGGGGTCATGCACCATCGATGGATCAGTTTTAAGGAAAATTCTTTAATGAGAGCTGATGTAGAACTAAATGGGGGTTGATTCCAAATGAGTTGCCATGCAGAATCCAGTATTGAAATGTTAAGTTCCAGTTCCCGCTTCCGTTTAACTGCTAACCCATTACCGTACGACTCTTCCACAAGTCCTTTATAAGTTTAGAATCTTGTTTACAAGCAGTCCTATAAAGTATAGAGTAACATTTGTTTGTTTTTGTTTTCATCAAAATATAGAGCTAATATAGTATTTTTGAATGGTATTAGCCTAAGTTGAAGAAGCTCTTGATACAGAAGTGAATTTGAATGCTGGTTTAGAGAGAGTACCTACATCACCTTGTTCCCCTCGTATAAAGATGCTAAAGAAGAGGCTTCTTTTAGAAAAATGGAAGTCTCGCCAAACGATAACAGAAAGGAGCACAGAATTCAGGAAAAGAAAGAAAAACAGACAATAAGCATAGGGTAAATGTTGTAGTAATATATTGGAATTATTTAAGTCAAACAAATTATTTTTTATATAAGTCAAAGGCAGGAAATTGTTTAGTAAGTATATTAGTTAACAAGGAAGTTAAAGATATGCTAAAGAAGTATAATGAGATTTCAGAACAGTGGAATTTGTTTGTTACCTCTGTCTTCATTACAAAAGATGTAGGCCAGTTAATTGTGCCTGAACTGACATTTTCATAAAGGGAATTTGGATAAGAAAGTGCCAAGCGTTATTAATAAAACATCCTCAGGAAAGCAATGGATTCTGCTTCTCTTTGTGTGTTCTACACTTATATATAAAATTGGTGATCAAACAAAAATATGTGACCTCACCTTAAAGTTGACCTCCCAACCTGAGAACTGAAAAATAGTCAGCATAATGCCAGTGTGTTTAAAAGAAAATCCCCAGGGAACACCTAGGAAATTATATATAAATTAGCCTAATGTCCATTCCGGTAATCTTGTGGAAAGCACAATTAAAGATAGAGGAGATAAGTCTTCCTAAAGATAAGTTTTGCTTTACTAAACTTTTGGATTTTTTTTTGAGACTGTCATCAAATATATAGATGGAATGATCTAGTAGGCTGTGTTCAGATGTGATAACCAGAATTGCTGAGAATTATGGCTCATTGTTAGTTTACTTGCCTGCTCTTGAGTAGCAAAGAAGTTGTATTCCATGTTAAGGAATTACTTGGAAAGAAACTGAAGTTATGCTCCTTCATATGGCATAAATGTTGCTGGAAGTTGCAGTGTTTGAGGCTATAGTTCTTTCTTTTAAAAAGACAAATCAGTTAAAAGTGTTTAAATGGGAATATTTGCTGCCAATTCCAGCAGCAGCCTTTTATTCTCATCCTCCCAGTTTTTTAAAAGAAGTTCTGAGATTGCAATAAACCAATGGGCACATAATACCTCTTGGGTTCATGCCACGTTCCCTGATCAGTCAGATTTACTTTTTAAAAATTTTTTTGGCGAGTTACATTACAGCACTGATTTTCAAACTTTGGTCCTCCTGATGTTTTGGACTTCAGCTCCCAGAGGTTTTCCTGATTGTTGACCAAACTGGATAGGGCTTCTGGTAGTTGAAGTCCAAAAACACCTGGAGAACCAAAGTTTGGGAAACATTGGGTTATACAGTAATAAGATTCAGGAGGCGGAGGTGACTTTTTTGTTGTCTCTCTCCATTTTATTTTCTTCTTTTTTTAAAACAAAGCCAGACTTTGGATTTCTCCTCTCTCCTGTAGGAGGTTTTGCCTTGTTGTAAGGGTGGTGAAATATATGCAGGTGGTAGTGGTCGTTGTGATCACCATCATCATCATCTGAATCCAAATGGTGTGGGGTTCTTTATCAAGACATACTTTAATTGGGTTCTACATGTTGTGGTGATTATAATCAACTTAGCTTTAAAAGGGGGCTATTCATAGAGGATAAGGCTACTACTATCACTGGCTACTGGGCGTCATGTCTGTTTGCCGTCATAGGCGAGAGGCCTCAGATGGCAGTGGGAAGGGTTTATTGCTGTGACTCACACATCTAAGAAAAACCCAGTTGTAGTATGTCAAGTTGACATAAACTTGATATAAAATTGATATAAAGTTGACATAAAATTAACTTTATCTAATTTGAGATTAGATTAAACATCCTGAATTCCCTTACATATTACGTCTCACATTATTCTCTCCCCCTCACCCCCCATTATTCAGGGCAAGGGAGAGTTCTAGAGAGAGAAAAGATTTGGTGATTATTTTGAACGTGTTATTTGATTCCTCATTTAGCTATTAGCCATATGCTTTCACTCTACTTTCTCCTTCTCCTTCTCTGTTGGTTGTAGACCATTCTCCTTTCTTTATCCATTTTTCTTACATTCCCCTTCTGTTTCCATATCTCCTCTGCCCTCATTTTTTTTTTTTTGTTCTTATTTTTCCTGTCTTCTGGTTGCTCTACCTCTGTCTAAGAATCTCAGTAAATAATATCAAGAAAGTCCTCTGCCTCCATGACACTGAAACCAATCATGGCAAGAGGCAGTGCCAACACTGCTACAATAGAATCTGTTACTGTTTCGCAATATAGAGTATAGCAATTCTGATAAAAACATATTTATCAATAAAAATTAATGGATAAATCACTGATTTATGCAATACACAGAATGCACATTGTATTGACTGTTAGGTAGAGTGGAAAACTGCCCTGGAACCAGAAGCCCCTTTTCTGCTCCTGGGACCCCTTAGGGTTATAGGCTGAAAAACAAACAAAAATCTGCAGATGTCCAGAAATCAACTTCTAGTTTTGAAACACAGATATTTTATTACAGTTCAGGGAGGCTCATTATTATTTAAATGATGAATTGCCTGCCCTAGAAATACCAGATAAAGTTTCCTGAAGAGGTGAGTCATCCTCTTTTATTTTGGCCAGAAGAAAGACAGTCCATTGTATCTGGAGGGATTAATGGCTGAAAGAAGTACCCTTTGCCCAGCTCTTGTGTTGGGCATTTAACAACATTTTTTTTGTTATAGTTATATAATAATATCTCTGTGTTAATGAGTACAAAACAACTGTGGATGTCTAAACTTTGATTCTATATAGTAGAAAGAGATAAGGGCTGAACTCCTGCAAGGTGCGTTCATTGATCAAATTCAGCAATCTCCCCCTTCTCCTGCATTATTTGAAATATCAGTTTTTGTGTTCTAAACAGCATAGAAAGACTAATAATGTTATGTTATTCACATTTACCAGTTGTTTATGATAATATTACAACCCTCCATGTCTTGTCGACATGCATATATCCAATCCAGTTTGTTCATATTCTGTCTAAATATTTACAAAAGTGGATACACATAGAACCATTCTCAGCATAATTTCCATGATCCTCACTTTATCTTGGGGTGATGTAGGGATATCACATGCAGAAATATTATAATCTATGTAAACTCATATTTAAGGCATGGTAAAATGGTGAGATGACTGTCCATTGTATCTTCAAGAAGGAATCTTTACAGGTTGAGTCTCCATTATGTGAAATGCTTGGGACCAGAAGTATTTTGGATATTGGATTTTATTTTTTTTTTGAATGCCTGTGTTCCAATAATGAGCTATTTGGGGAAATGAGACCCAAGTATAAACCCAAAATTCATTTATGTTACATAAATGAATACACAGAGGCAGAAGATAATTTTATACAATATTTTAAATAATTTTGTGCATAAAACAAAGTTTATGTACATTGAAACCCCTCAAGTGCAAAGATGTCATTATTTCAGGCACCCATGAAGAAAGTTTTGGATTTTAGAGTGGTTTGGATTTCAGAACTCCAGATAAGAGAGACTCAATCTGTAGTATGTTGCCAAGTCAAGAAGAATAGTTAATATTTCCTTTAGCATATAGTGAGATCTTGTACCACTTTCTGCCAACTTCTTTCTTTCAGTTAGTCTCAAAGGTGCTACAAGATCACTCTAATATTTCCTTTGTTTACTATAATAGATTAATTCTCCATCTTCATTTTTATGAATTACCCTCAAGGTTAGTTGTTGCTAATTGTACTTTATGTTAAATTTTATATTGAACATATCTGATATTGCAGTTCTTCCGAGAGTAAATAATACATTTTCTGTATATTGGATTGGAGTGAAGTAAGTACTTGCAGATGGCAGGACTTTTAAAAAGAAAAACTTATACCTGTGTATATGTAATTATACTGTACTCTGCTTTTACGCATAGGTGTATTTTATGAGTTTGTGTGTGTACGTATGTATGTATATTTGTGTGAGTAGGAGGAAATATGGAGCAGGAAATATTATAGTAGTTATACAGAAAAGTATTGTATTAAAAGGTTTTGAAAGAAGTAACTGTTACTGTCTCAGCATAAAATAGAAATGTAGGACTGAGTGAAAGAATCCAACAGTGTCTTTGAGACCAACTGGTTTATTTTAGCATGAGTTTTTGTGAATAAGCATTGTTCTGGTATTTCTTTAGGTACTGAGTTCCTTCAGGTTTGTTTTGAATGTTGCTTTCATACCTCAGGACTATGGAGCAAGCTGATGGACAGATCTACATTATTTTACACAACTCCCTGAAGGTTTATTACCTGGATTCAAGTTTGCATCTATTTGTATCCCATTATACTCTGACCCCACCCTCCACAACCTTGTTACTTTAGTATCCCTGTGGTATATTACTTCAACTCCATTATTGAATCTGAAACTGGCATGTGGATTGACAAGTGGATTGATATCCATGAAAGCACATGCTCAGAGAAACCAGATAGGGGTGAAACAGATGGGCAGAAGCTGCTCCTGACCCAGTCGCCCCAGAGCCACAGCAAACACATGCCATGGCCCTGAGGGCACCTCTTGCTGCAATCCCAAATGGATTGTGGCAAGCAGCGGAAAAGATACTCTCCTTTTGGTTCTAGTTTTGGGCCGCCTTAGGTGGCCCTGGGCCATCTTCTAGGTGCTCCAGGAGTGTACATCGTCAAAACACCACACCCCTGAAGCGGCTGGAAGCTGCCCCTGTCTGCCCATCTGTTTTGGGCCATAGTCTCAAGGGTGCTACTGGATTACTTCACCCCTTCCATTTTCATTTTATAGTCAAAAGCTATGATAAACCAAGCATAATTTATAGTGGAACTTAATGAACAGGAGGGGAAACTACCAGATGGGCAGGCAGTACTGTGGGTCTCAGCCGCACCCTTCTTAGTACACACAATTACATGAGGTCCTAGAATAACCAGCAAGAATTTCACCTCACAGCTGTCAACTTGTATATCATTAAATCTTTAAATATCTTTGGAGGTGTTTTTTGGGGGGAGGAGTAGTAACGAAATCTAGGATATGACTGACTTTTGTCATTGTAAGACAACAGAGGGACCTTTTATTTCCAATGAAGAAGGGTCATGAGAGAACTACGAACTCATACGTACAAGTGCCTCTTCAAGATTAATATGTAGCTGTCTTATTGCAATGAGACAGATTGCTATTTCCTCAAAGTTTAATAATGTTGTCCTTGAATATTGTCTTGATGTATTTGATGGGATCTTTAAATAACTTCAGGGAGCAAACTGACTGCTGACCTGTGAGAATATGTTCATATATGAATATTTCATACTCATGCTGCAACAATGTCCTTATTGAAAGGTCAAATCTTGATCTTTTTATGGTATCACCACCTTAATTATAACATTGTTAACTTCATGTAACTTGCCAGGAAAGGTACCTTCATATTACAGAGTTACTTCCTTCATCTTTGAAACTGTTGAACAGTGCATAGTCTTATGAAGAGCAGTGGTAGAGTCTACGGGAATGTCTTTGACTGGAGGAAGAAAAATAGATACATCTGATTCATGCCTGAAGAAGGAGCACGTTTGTGTTTTTGTAGCTCCAGAGAACAGGACCCAGAGCAAGAGACCTGCGAATCTGACGCAGTGGATTGAAACTACAGTACAGGAAAACAGCTTCATTTATATACCGCTTCATACCGCCTAAGCAGTGTCTAAGTGGTTTACAACTGTAAACTAATTCTATGTCAACATTAGCAAGAAAGTCTTGACAGTAAGAGCTGTTGAATAGGAGGTTTGGCAGAAGGGCATTTCCCCCCACTTCGTGGATTGGACTGGTGCCTGAGCGACAGAGGTGGTAAACCTGCGGATCCTGAGTCGCATGTTATTTTCCAAGGACATTTCTTGTGGCCTCCCAAGAGCCTCCTATTTGGGGTGGGGTGGAGGAATAGGTTTTTAAAACAAAAACAAAAAACTTAAAAATGCCCCCATGTTATCTATTAGACAGGAGGAGCAATTTTGCCATGGTTTTGACCTTCATGGCTGTTTTCGGCCCAGTGTAATTCCCTGCCATGCAGGAATATAATGCACCTTAGAAAGCTGAGAAATGAACTAGAATATATCTTCCCTGTTTTTGTTTTTTGTTTTAAAGCCTTTTTTGAGCCTAAGAACAAAGGGGTGCCAAGAACATGGTGAAATTCCCTTTTATCCAGAATATCCATGCACCCCCCCTCACAAACTCATAAAGGATTGTCTTTTTCAGAAGACATCTGTGGTGTCCAGAAGGGGGTCTTGGGATGCCCATCTTCATTAGGACCCATTCGCCTTACTTAAAAATAAAGCTCATAGGACCTCAGAAGAAATGAGAAAAAGGCTGATGGCATGGTGGCAGCACAAGTGGCTCCACCGCCAAGCAGAGCAGCAGGGAATGGACACTGCAAGGATGGTGGGGAATTCAAAAGAGGGTGGAAAGAAGCAGAGAGGGGAGGAGGAAGAAGGGGATGAAGATGACATGGGAAGGAGGATCTAGCAGAGAAGAAAGACCACAAACAGACATTGCATATATTGCTGCAGCCGTGAGATGGAGAAGAGACCCAGTGCTCTCCTCCCGCCTCCTGCCCAATTTCCAACGAGGGCCAGCTGGAGGATGCTGAAGGCACTTCCGCCCCCTGAGTTTGTTTTAATTATTTAATTTTATCTTAATCTGCAGGGAACGTTTATTATTAGTTTTTCTTTTTACTTGTTTTGTTTTGTTAATTGTTATTGGAACTACAGCATCCTTTATTAGAGGTCTGTTCAGTCCAAGTCTACTCCACTTAATGGAGCAACAAGGTGGTCATTATATCAAAGTGTTTTTAAAAAGTAACACCTATATTTTGTGGTGAAGTGTGAAATAAAAGTATTTTAAATGGATATGCATGGTATTTTAAAGTGAAATGCATTGGATTTTACATATCTGAATGAATTCGAACTCTAAATGAATTTAAGACTCCGAGGCCAAATGAACTATATCCATGAGTATGGAAAGAGTTGGCAGAGGAAATCTCAGAACCTATAGCAATAATCTTTGGGAATTCCTAGAGAACAGAAGTCCCAGCAGATTGAAGGAGGGCAAATGATGTCCCCCATCTTGAAAAAAGGGAGTGGTGGAATCCAAGCATTCTGAAATGCTAATTATTAAATTATGTTTGTTTTATAAAGGCTAAGCATTAATTCTTCAAAGTATAGCACAGCTCATAAATGCTTAGAATGTCTTGTATTAACAAGTGTGTAATGATATTCCATAATATGATATTGTGCTAGCATTTCAAGTAGATGAGCTGACATAATTTTAAAAGATTGGCACTTTGATCTAGAATGTTAGAAACATCTTTTAACCAATGGCATTAATGCAGTGTGCTATACTTAATGACATTGAGGATACAAAGTTATGATTGTTTATTTGCTCAGTATATTACCATCACCTTTAAGGCGATGAATTATTCTGCAGAGCAGTGCAATGCAATTCCCTTAGGAACTCATGGGTGCTGGATTTGAATTATCATGAGGACTTTTTGCTATGCAACGCAGACCTGCTCTTAGCACCTGACATGCTGAGAACTATGACTGGTTTGAATGTTAATCTATTAAAAGCTTTGTTGTGATGAAGAGAAGTCACTTGATACATAAAATTAGGGATAGCTCACTGTGTGAAGCACATGGCTTAAAAAACCCTAACTGAATAGAAATAAACAATAAGATAAAAATAAGATGAAAAGATTTTCCCTTGTTGTTGTTGTGAATATTACTTTTCTGTATACTCTTGGGAGTTTGAGCTGGTGTCACATTGACATTCAGATCTATATGGCTTACTGTCTCAGGCCAAAGTCCAGAAATTGTTCATTCAAAGCTAACTCTTAATCAATGTGCATGGGTTCCATACAGTCTATATTTTTTACCATTCAGGTGCACCACAACAATCAGAAATCAAAGGTGAGAAGGTGCAAATGGCTAGACGGGCCTTTATGCTGGAATGCACTGATGCAAAACAATCCTGATGTGATTGCTACTTAATAAACAAATGATTTGGATGCGAGTAATACCCTAGATATTTCAATTTGTGCCTCAGAATGTTTGGATTGTGCTCACAAATTTTGATAGGTAGGAGGCAGTTTTGTTTTTTTAAAGATAGGCTGCTTCTTGCTTGTTTTAAATTATGAGAATGTATAAAAGCATGCATCACAGGCTTTTAGATCCTTTATAGTTAAAATGGAAGTGTGAAGAGTGTACACTAGGGGCCGAATGTGTCCCTAATGTATTTTTTCAGGTTGCCAAAGGCTATTGAGAGGAATTGAGAGGAATGTTTTTAGTTACACCTTCTAAGAGTCATGTTGCATTTTTTTCCATGTCTTTGTGCCCTCTGGGTGATTGTAGGTCTAGGAGAGGACTTTTAAAAATCAGAGTAAACTGGAGGGCATATCAGAATCTGCCCTACTCTCAGAGAAGATATAGGAGACATTTTTGAGTTTTAATTTCCCCCTCAAAATAATTGTTTTCTGGGGAACAAAGTGGGGTGGCCTTCTGAAGTCCAGTGACAGATGTGAATACCCCCCCCACCAGTTTCCACCAGTGGGTTAAAGGAATGAGTGATCTTACAGCAGTGTTTCTCAGTCTATCTGATATTGGTGGAGTGACACCCCCCATCCACCCCCCACCCCCAATCTACCAGGGACTGACACCATGTTTGTGCCCTTTGGCTACAACTGTTACTTTTCTGGAAACGCAATGAATTGGCAGCTAATGACTAGTGAACAAGCAGTGGTCCAGGGACCAACCCTTTGAGTAGTACCATCTCACTGTTTCCCATCTATTGTACTGGAAGCATAACTGTTATCAGCTGAAGTGTATCCAACATTTCCTGATTTCAAGCCTAATACTGTAAAAAGGTCCTATGTGTTTCCCTTTTACTTGCTCCCCACTTTCTCCAGATCTTATCCCAGCAAGGTAGCCCAGAGGAATACAGTGGTCAGTGGTACTGTAGACTGTTGCACACAAGAACAAAAAAGAGAAAGGCTGTCTGGCTGGTTGGTTGGTGAGCTGTCCGGCCAAGCACAGCGAAGGCAGATGCTAGCGTCTGTCTGTCTGTCTGTCTGTCTCCTGTACAAAGCAAGGGGAAGTGGGAGCAGTGAGGAAGTATCCTCTGTCCTCCTCATTTTGTGACTGGCGAGGATGGAAAGGTGCGCACTGGGTGCTTGTTAAACCTGGGAAGGAGGAAAGTATGGAAGGGAAAGCCTTTTGGTTGCTGCTCCCTTTGCATTCAGTCACCTTGGGAGCATTGACTGAGTGGCTGGCCTCTAGCCTTCCTTGCTTTTGTTCTTGCATGCAAGAAAGTGGCTTCAGCTGGAACTTTCTCAGCCAAGAGGCATGAACCAGAAGAGGAGGAGGCAAGCTGGACATGGCTGAGACAAACATTACTGGCTGGCTTGATGCTGTGCGAAGTAAGGATAGGTGGGGCTGTGAGGGAGGTATTCCCCATCCATGTCCTGCAATGGGTAACAAATTTGATTGAGAGGGACATGCTGGGAGAAGAAAGGAGGAGCTAAGCAGTGGTGCTGCCTACCTGCCTCCCTTGCAAGAAGAATGGGTGAGCAAGGATGTTTGGTGGCTGGTGGTGGCCATACTGGATATGGGGGTCAATTTGTTCCTGCCCCTTTTAGGCATGCTGGAAGCCTTCTTTGCTATGGAGGGGCATTGTCCACTCCCTCTACACACTCAAGTCTTCCACCAATCTTTTTATAAGCCGGGAAAGGCAAGGATCTACCAGGCGTGTGGTAGACAGCCCTCATGTCTCCAAGAATCCTTTCCACTTTCTCAGGCAGTACAGAACAGTACAAATTGAAATGTGTCCATAATGATTGGACAAGTAAGGCCAAGTTTACATCCTTTGCACATATATCAATTATAGTGTCCAGATCAGATCCAAGTGATTTTATCTGCATAGTGCAAATGGCTCACATTGGGCAATCAAGTCATCTCCATTCTTGGAGCCAAAGGCATAATACCATGTTTCCCCGAAAATAAAACAGTGTCTTATATTTTTGCTCCCAAAGATACACTAGGTCTTATTTTCAGGGTATGTCTTATTTTGCCATGAAGAAGATTCACCTTTATTGTTGAACAAAAAAATGGGCATGCCTCCAAACAAAAGCTTGGGTAGGTCTTACTTTTGAGGGAGGCCTTACATTTAGCAATTCAGCAAAACCTCTACTAGGTTTTATTTTCTGAGATGTCTTATTTTAGGGGAAACACAGTAATTAAGGACATAATGAAATCTTGGACCACTTAAAATAGTTCCACTGCATGTACAATGATGGCAGAGTTTATTCATTAATTTATTTTACTGCCTACACTATCATGGAAAGATATTCAAGCAGTCTCTATCTAGCCCATGTTTGGACACATTCTAAATTTTCTGCCAACATCAGCTTCATGGAAAACCAGAGCGCTGGTTCACCTTCATTCTGTAAGAGGGGGCATTTGGGATCAATGGTATCCATTGCCCTGATTATTTATTGATTCCACAGATGAAAGAAATATGCATCTTTGTGTGTGTGTGTGTGTGTGTGTGCAAATGCATTCAAGTCACCTGTCTACTTGTGGTGACACCATGAATTGCATAGAATTTTCTTAGGCAAGGAAATTTCAGAGGTGATTGTGCTAGTCCCTTCCTCTGAAATATAGCTTTCAGCATGTTGTTCATTGGCTGTATCCCATCCAAATGCTAACCAGGGTTGACCCTGCTGAGCTTCCAGGATCAGAGGACCCTTAGTATATTTAGGCCTACCTCTTTGAGTATAGTCTTATTTTCTTACAAAAGTAAATTCTACTCTGGATCTGAGAGCCTGAGATGGCCTGGTCAGACCATGAGATGAGCAGCAGTCACTTGTCCAAGTCACCTCTAGCCTTCCACTGTCATTAGACTGTGGAGTGAATGAGCTGCATGGATTTTTCTACACTTCCCACTTTTAAATTATATTTAGAAGCATACAGTATGATTGGTTATTGGTGGAAAGAGGCAGGTAGAACTAGAAGCAGAAGCTTCTCTAGCTGAACTGAACAGACTGATGTTAACTATTGATGGCAGCCTGAGTGTATGGAAAGTGATCCTGATTCATTTTGGGGTAAATGTTCTCATTCAGAACACTCCTTTCGTTTTTGTACGGATCTTGGAGTAAGATGTTTGCTGCAGGGAATGTGTCCTAGTCAAATTGTACAGTATAAGCTGATTGCACAAATGGGAAGAAACAGGTCTCTCAAGCATAAGAGGAAGGGCCAATCTTGCTTTCTCGGGTGGAGCTTTATCTCACTTGGATTGCTGCCTTCCATTTCAGACATGTTATAATTGTCAACTAACTAAGTCTTCAAAATCCGGATCCAAATAAGTGTCTTATAAAGAAGAAACTTTTGTGTAAGTCAGTCAAAGTTCTGGAAATCCCAAGGTGGGCCCCTCTGTACTCTAGATTCAGGGAAAGATACCTGTTTTTCATCATAATTTACTGACATTGTAACTGATGCACTTGATAAAGGGTTTCATATTTGCTTTTACTTCCCTTATTAAATACTGATCAAGGTGCTTGCCTAAACTGAGGAAGCTCAAGTAGTCATGTTCGCATTGTACTAGTCTAGTGTACCTTGCTTTTGAAGCTACTAGTCTTGATTCTGGTGACTGTTGTAAGTGAATGAAAATGCAGAGATACCCAGAGAGAAGGTCTGCTTTTCTAGCCTGATCTATTCAGACTAATCCTGAATCTGATTGGTGACTGGGAAGGAGGCATACACGCAATACATGATACAGTATTTCTTTTCAGCATTGTACAGACATACCATCAGTAGAATTTGATTTTACACAGAAGACCATTTTTAGTTTGGCGTCAGCTGTGTGATGTCCATTCTGCTAAGAGCAACATCTGTCACATCCTATGCTTTCTCAAAGATGGGAGATAGAGGGATAAAAACAAAAGAGGAGAAATTATCGAAAGAGTGTGTTTAATTTTATTGAATCTGACATGTGATATAATAAATCTTTTAGCTTCTTGTTTCCAGCATTGAATTGATGCATATGTATGTGTCACTAATCAAATAGAAATATTTGAATGTTGTGGCAAGTTACTGTGGGTGCTTTGAATAAAATTAATCTCTCTCCCGCATACACTCACACATGAATTTATATATAACAGCAAATATTATTATTTTTGCCTGTTGTTTGCAGTTTACTTTAGAATCTCACTGAAGGTTTTAACAACCTCCTTTATGAGCTGTTAGGGGTAAATGTTTCCTTGAAGGGGTGGTTTTCTGTTTAGTATTCTTTGTTGCTTGGGAACTGTTCTATGCCCTGTCATCCTAGGCAAATCAGTGTATTATTCACAGTCCCAAAGCAGCCCTTCATCCTGACCCAGATTTTAAGTGTAAGATAAACTTCCTTTGACAGGTCAGGAACTGATTTTGCTTTCCCTCAGCCTTGAGCATTCCCTCTTCCATAGGAGAAAGCATTTCAGTTGTTGGGTACAAGGAGAGTGTTGAAGGTACTTCCTTCCTAGACAGATTATTTCAGGGGCAATCCCCACCATCTCATCTTTGTCAGTTATGGCTGGGTCAGTGAGGTAAGAGAGCCCCTATTACTTCAATATCCAGATGGATTATGATTTGTATTTCTTTTCATAATTGAACTTTCTTTCAGCACAAGAAAACAGATGGAATAATTAGTGTGCTGTCAAGCTTATCCAAGACTACTTTGTTTACATGTAGTTTCTCCAAATACCTATTACAAACATGTTGTAATGTAGATAATTTGTTGCCCTTATCCCTTCTGTGGAATGATATCTTTCTGCTCTACGTTCATTTTATTTTACCTTTCATCAGGTTTCTGGATGCACTCCCATTTTTTCAGTCTTTTCAGTTTTACTTTATGATGCGTATTTTTTTTCAGATTAAATCACATCTTGTACTTTAGCTTTTTTCTTGGTTTCATTATTATACTCCCACACAGTTGTCACTGTTTGTGAAGATTAAAAACTTATTCCAAGTTTGTCTCTGTGCTTTCCTCTCTCTTATCTCTTTTGTTTTACCACAGAGAGTGCATTAAGGAGGGAAAAACAGAATATTCCACAGTATCTTTCCACTGCCTGAAGCTTTCTGTCCAGAGGCGCCTAGATCACATTTTAATTACCTAACTTAGCACTAACTTTTCCTTTTTCCATTGTGTTCTGGTATTCACCTGTACATCACTCTTCCTAATCTTAATAGTGACTATTTCAGGCTTGGGAGGTTTTAGAGAAAGTTGAGAAATTGAGAGATGCAAATATAATAATAAAAAAGTATCACTTGAAGCGCTGAAAATTGTTGTCTAGAAATCTTCTATCTTTTGCTCATAAGCAGTGCAGTGGGCCCTTGATATTTGATGGGGTTTGATTCTAGGACCCATGTGAGTAACCATTAAATACAGTGGCATAGTAAAATGGTGTCTCTTATATAAAATGCCAAAACTCAAGGTTTAATTTTTTGGAATGTATATCTTTTTGGAATATTTTCAAGCCATGAATGGTTGAATCCATGGATAAAGAATCTGTGGATATAGACGGTCAACTGTAAAGAATAGTTATGGACCATGCTGATGCTGTCACGGGAGCTAAGCGCTCCTGGAATTTGAATTTATCCCTGTTTTATCCCTGTTTTATCAGGTTGCAATCCTAAACATTCGTAGGAATGTGCATTGTTGAATTAAGTGGGATTTAATTTCATGTCTATCCATTCCCCTTTTCCTTTTATTCTTCTGTTTAGCTGGAAGTTTTTTTGTTTTTGTTTTAGCAGCACTAGCAATTTGGAGGATAGTGAAAATGGGCTGCAGAAACAGACTTTCAGTGTTGGGTTGCAGCATTGGCTCTGTTGCAATCAATTCTACTTTAAAGTTATACTTTAGCTGATCCTACTATAGCCATATGTGCCTGCCTTCAACAGGTATGTTAAACAGTATCTGATTCTAGAATTCATTATTGAGCATCTATGAACAGCAAAACCGAGAAAATGGAAAATCAGACAAGCTTGTCTTCAAGCTCCCCCTAGCAGGTTAAAAAAAAAAGCATAGATCTATAAAGTTGGCCACCAAACAAAAGTGGAGGCTACTGAAAGAAAAAATAATAATCCCTGGATGCATTCTGGAAGAGCCTTTCGGGTGGGCTATAGAAAGTTCAACATATTTTTTTTATGCAAGGTTTCCCTGACATGGTTGTTTCATTTCACATGTAAAGATTGTTAGTTTGAGGTAAAACAAGTTTGCAGAAAGTTATTGAACTGCTCTTCTTTGTTTTTTTCCATGGGGTTCCAGATTTTCTGTTAAAGATGTAATGCCCAGGAATTCATTTGCTTCATTAACTGTGGTATGCCTGCAGTGTAGCTGAAGTCAATCATTTTTCTGACCGTAAAGCAATATGGGACATTTTATGTGTGCTTTGGTTAATCTCCAGAGATTTTATGTTAATAGTTTTAGAGTATCATAAAGCACTGAGTCAACTAAAAGATCCTTGGTTGCCATACTTAAACAAGATTTCAAACACCCGCCTTACAAAAGACATAAAAATGGCCTACACGATGGGATGTGATGACATCTGGGCAGAGGGGAGGATTAATCTTGAATCATAAGCATTTCCTATAGGTTTCATAGGTTATAGGTTTCCTAAAACAGTCTCAGGATTAGAAAGATAACTGTGCTTCTCAACAAGTAGTTAGTGGTTTGAGTGGTGGCCTGTGGTATATGCAGTTTCTCAGAACTCTTGCATGTATTGCTGTTTGATATATTTTATAGTTACTGCTTAACTATTTCTTCATCGAGGGATTGTTCTCTGTTGGATGTTGGGTTCCACAGACAAATTTTGGCCTGTACATTATCTTCTAGAACCTATGACATTCCTTCTGCATCTTTTGCTCAACTGTTGTTTCATACTTGTTTGTAAATCCAATTAGTTAATTCAGCTAGAACACTGTAGGTCCACCGAATCAGTTGCTGAATGGGAAGTCAACACTTAGATAAATTTCAGAGAGTCTGCTCTAATTGGGACTAGCAAACGGATTTAAGCCCATAAATTTAAATATAGTGGGTGTAGCTTTGTAAATTACCACTTTCAAATTGAATTGAATGGTCTTGAGGATTGTTTTAGGAGTTAGGACTATTCACAAACTTGTTGTATAAGAAGTGTGGCTGTAACACAGAAGTGCTATTGTGTGGCCCTTCAGAGTTTGTAGAACAGTAACTCCCAGTGTTCCTCACTACTGTCTGTACTGACTGGGGCTACTGAGAGTTGTAGTTCAGTAACGAATTGCCATCCCTGATATAGCAGAGCAAAACAGATTTTAAAAAATATGTGTCTATCTTTAATTGTAAATTGAAGATGTAATTTCAAAGCTTTTCACTATTGTCTGGTGATACATATCTAAAATAAAAGAAAGATTTTCAGTAGCCTTGCACATTGTTGCAGAGGTGTTGAAAAGTGTTTTGGGGTGTTTATTTTTCCTTCTTACTCTTCTAGACCACCCTGGCTTCTTCTTGCATGCAGATCAGTAACAGTGATCTAGACTGACAGCTTAGATCGATAAAGATAGAAGCTCCTGCCCCTATGATTTCCGTTGCTGCAATGGCTTCTTCTTGTGGTGGCGATTTCCTTCCTTTCTCTTAACAAATATGCTCACCTTTCCCTTTTTTTGTTTTCAACCAGCAGATAACACTCTAATGTATGTTGAATATCCCTTATCCAAAATGCTGGGGGCTAGAAATGTTTCCTATTTTGGTTTTTTTTTTAAATTGTGGAATATTTGCTGATACCTAGTAAGATATCTTGGAGGTGGGACGTAAATCTAATTATGAAATTCATTTATGCGTCTGAAGGTAATTTTATGGAATATTTTTAAATATTTTTTTGCATAAAACAAAGTTTGTGTACATTGAACCACTGAACTTGTGGGGTCATGTTGGCACTGAACAAGTTTTGGATTTTGAAGCATTTCAGATTTTCAGATAAGGGATACGTGACGTGTATACTTAACTACTGCTTCCTCATTTTTTTCATAGCATGAGCTGCCACGATAACTAGCTCACTCATCAGCAGGGATGGCTAGTGGTGCTTTCCGACTCTTGAGTGGCCAGGTAAAGCCATTGTGCCTACCAGCATCTACAACCCAGATTTGCACATTTGATTTTAAGAATGGAGTTTGACCTTTACACCTTGCTGTATGCTAAGAAAAAGCTAAAAAATAGTGCAGGGTGCATCTTACTTACTTTTTCTCTCTGCAACTTCCCCATAGCCACTCAGGTAGGTAGCAGGAAGAAAAGGCTGCTGAGTTCAGTTGCTTAGCTGAGAAGTAGGACTCCACAGCCCATTCTTGCTTCTCTCCTGTTTTCTGTTGATCAGGCGGGGGCACTTACGTTATGTATAGTTTTGTTTTGTCCTTGCCAGTTGCTTGTTGACCCACACTTTCCAAGGTGAGAATAAAGTCCTTATTTTTTTAAAAAAATACCAGTATTCCCTACCCCTACCATATAGTTTGTGTACACATTGGTGAATGGCACAGATTGATACCATGATTGCACATTTGAAATAATGACAAACCACAGTTAGAACAAGTAAGTATTTGTAAACCAACAATAAACTTCAGATTCAAACTGGGATTTGCTGCTGAAGAATTTTTTTAAGTAGATCAATTTGCATGTTCAAACAAATCACAATTCCAGGAAATTAAATTCTGGCTTTGTGTTAATGTGTTAATGTGGTCTATATGGTGTGTGTGTGTGTGTGTGTGTGTGAGAGAGAGAGAGAGAGAGAGAGAGAGAGAGAGAGATTATTACAGGTTAATATTTAAAAGCTGCCCTTATGGGCAAGCAAAAAGCTCATATGGTATTAGAAATGTTCTAACCCATTCATATACCTCTGCTCACTCTTGTTTCAGTTGAAAACACCAAGACATTTCCGAACAGTTATTGATAACCAAGGTGTAGATAAAGTTTTCCTGTTATTTTTGTTGTTTTTGTAAGATTCTTACCTGTCCTCCAAACATAATGTGCAAATAAAAAATGATTTGAAGGCCATGTCAAAGTTTTTGAAATGTTTAATGGTAAACCTCGCCCCCCCCCATGGTAGTATTTTACACTTAGTAATTCATATCTATAAACATTTTAATTCTAATTTTGGGCATTATATATGAAAAATTTGAGTACTTTTTAAAACTATAAAATAAGCTTCTTAAAAATCACACCACTCTACATTGATCTACTTTTGGTTCAATCTGTTTTCATACTAAATCACTGGTGTTTTGTCTAAATGCTTCACATTTATACTGCAATTCTGTACATGGAATCATAGTGGGAATACATGCTGTTATAGGAGAAGACATCATTGAACTTTATGGGACATTGTGATGATCCCAGGGGTTAAGCAACCCAGCAACACCCTGCTCCTGGCCCTTAACCCCAGGGGGATCTTCTTTGGGATTTCCCCCTTAGAGTCCCCTGAGTCCCTGTTTCCACTCCCTGCTGAGTGGAATGGGCACCATAGAGGTCCTCCAAACCTATTGCTGCCACCACCTAGCGAATTACAACTGAATTCCCCTGTTTTAGCACACGCTAGGGCTTGCTAAAGGGAGTTATAGTTCTTTTCCACTTCCCACTTGCTACCAGCAAGCAACCACCGAGCTAAGGCACATGTTGTAGGAATAGAGAGCAAACAGATGCGTTTCAAGAAAATGGATTTATTCTAACTACACAAGAATAGAGCATAGAGGTATCTCATTCATGCAAGGCCTCCTTGCCTTGCAGGTACAAAGACCTAGTTATGCAAATGTTCAGTTCAAGCAAGCCATCAGAAACATAATAAAAGGCCTACATCGCACTAACATAACTCTAAGCTACTCACATAAAGACATGGACTTGCAGTCTTTGAGGAGTCTGGATGTGGGAGCTGGCCCTTTTTGGGTAGCTCAGACCACATCCCAGCCTGCCCTGTTGGCAGAGGTCCAACAGCTGGACTTCAGGAAGAAGGAGGACAAAAGACGGACAAAAGAGCACATGAGTTTAAGGCTTTTTAAAGGTTTCAGATAGAAGGTTCTTGAAAAGTCCCGGTCCAATTCACCGATTGGTTAAAGGGCCATAGGTAATCTATGATGTAATTACTCATTAGCATGCATTGCCAGCTCTCGTTAGCATGTACCACCCCCCAGATTAACCCTTTGTAGTCTGAGAAAGCCCCCAAGTGACTGATGGGTCCCAGTCACTACAGACATATACTTCAGTAAACCTTGATATGATTACTTTTTGATAGTGAAGAGGAATGTTCATTTGTTTAGTTTTTTACTGCATCTCCAGGCCTCTCCTAAGTTCTGTTGCCTGAGGGCCATCAAAGGATAACAACTTAGCATGCCACAACTAGAAGCAGGATGTTGGATGGTGAAGTGTTGCACACTGTAATATTACCTTTGGGAATTATTCAGTTGCTGAGTTTTTGCTCGGGCCTGTCTTGACGTGCATTTTGGGTTGGAAAGTATGCTCCCTTGGTCCTTTTAGTTGATTTCTTTTGCCACAGTGATTCATGGTGCACAGATGAGACTCCTCTGGAGCTATTTGTTGTGTAAATAATGGCACATTGTCATCTAGGCTGTGTAGGTTGAGTTGTGGTGCTGTTAGCCTGCAGCAAAGGAATGGATTCAGGTGGCCTTGGGTCTCTTCCATTTGTCTTGTTATCTTGATATGATAAATTAGTTATTACTTAGGGTGCTTCTAATGTTAAAAAAACCTCAAATATTTTTCTATGGAAAAAAATTGCTGCAAAGTGTTTTAGTAAGTGTATGTTAATATATTTTTGTCTTACATATATATATAGAGAGAGAGAGAAAAAATATATTCAGACAAAAGCAGTTTCATCAATTTTCAGATATTAAGTAGCTAATATTTTTGAAGAGAGTTTGTGATCACCTCCAAAGTAGGTTGATACAGACATCTCCTAATTGTTTTTTTACAGAAATGACTATTATTGCAGAGTACATATTTTAGGATGTTGAGGATATATGCAGTTATAGGGCATGATATTATATGATGCTTCTAGAGCATAACTGTGAGCATATTTATGGGGATTCTCTTTTGTGTCCTCCCCTCCATGCAAGGCATCTTCTCAACACCTGACATTCCTCAAATGGTGAGAAGTGGAAGCGAGAGGGTGAAAGGCACTTTGGCAGCATCCAGCTGCAGTTCAGCAGCTGGTGGAAAAGAACACAAGTCACCTTTCTGGATATCCAATGAATACACTGGAGCTGTGGGAGGACAATGGTTTATCTTTTCTCCCAGCTGTAGTATTGCAACCTGATGCTGGCTGGATGGCCCCCATCCACTAAAATGTCACCCTTGCTGTAAGTGGCAGAGAGTGCATATCAGTACTGTACTGTGAAGCTGCCTTTCACACAGGAGAGGGACGCATTGCACAAGGAGGTACCAAACACCCTCTTGCATCATGAAATTAAAACTATGTATTTGAATTATATCTTTAGGAGGATAGTTTACTATTATTCTTTCTTTTCCCCCGCCTATTTTTAACTGATGGCAAAAAGGTACAGACAAGTCCATGAAAATACCACAGGAAGCCTATGGGAGTCATTGCCACCTGATTCACGGGGGAAGAGACAGAGGAAAAGCAGTAATAGAAGGGAGAAAGCATGTTCTAATACCCTTTGGAGATATAAAATAAATATTTTATTATAACTAGAAAACGGTCTACTTTAACTGTCTTTCACCTTTTTGATTTATCAGCAAAATGTATGTGCTAAAGCAACTTGTCTGTGCTAGGATGTCTGTTCTCTTACCCAGTTATTGTTCATTATCGCCAATTAAGATAATGATAAATGTTTGTAATTTTTATATTTAGATTTCCCTCTAGCCTTACTAATTACATCCCCCCATCCCAATCATGTATATAAACATCTGCCAACTGAGGCAACTCTTCATGCATCTGATGAAATAGACTGCAGTGCACAAAGCTAATGGCAAATATGTCTTTAAGGGTAGGTTCTTTTTGGTATATAAAGAGTAGATACTAAATCTTGTTGTTATTTGCTTCAAAAGCCTAAAATGTGTGGCAGATATTTTACTTAACAACCCCCCCCCCCCGGCATTTCTTATAATCCTTGACAATGATCCTTTCTATATCCTCATTCTGATATCTACTGTTTTGTTTATATTCTAGAGGTAAATGGTATTCCTCTCTTATGCACATTACGTTTAGTAGGAGTCATATGTGAGTAAACAGTTCATACTTCCATACCGTGCTCCCAAGAGATATAAATTTGGAGTTAGTCCATCAGAGAAGACTTCATTTTTTTTCTTTATCGTTGATTGGATCCATTTTTAAAATTCTGAAGATTCATATCAATAATCTCTCTTAATAAGTTTCTGTCTACCCTCTTTTATCGCTCTTTTCCCAGCTCCTTCTTTCCTTACAGTAATATCATGAGATGGCCACCTCAGGAAAGCAGAATGCAGGAGCAAAGATTTGCACTATTCCTGAGGGACTTATGCTGTACTTGCCTCAGTCACTGTGCTCCTGATCTCCATTCTTCCCCCTCTTTGGACTCATACCTCTGCCATGTTGTTCCTCTCTCGTACTTTGCTGCTGCATGTCCTTCCCCTTCAGTCTTTCCCTCACCTTGTGATATCACATCTTCTTGCCTAGCATCCTGCCCCATATCGTATTTAACCTCTCTTGATACTGGTACTCTATCGCTTACACAATGCGATCTTCCTCTCTTTCTACTTCCCTCCACCTTTCCTAGCATTATTGTCTTTTCCATGCCTTCTCATGATGTGTCCGAAGTATGACAGCCTCAGTTTTATCATCTTGGCTTCCAGGGAGATTTCTGGCTTGATCTGCTCTTGGACCCATGCATTTGTCTCTTTGGCAGCCCACAAGAACCTCAGCATTCTTCTCCTGCACCACAACTGGAATGAACTGATTTTCTTCCTATCTTCTTTCTTAACTTACCTCTTTAAAAAAGAAAGAGAAAAGAAAATCTGCAATCTAGCCGAAATGATAGTTTGAGTGACATGCCTAGAATCGGGATAAAACCTGGCTGTCCAGGAGATATGGTGACCCTATTTATATTGAACATGTAAAATTGGCAGATGACTTTGATATAGAATGGAAGAGTTGGTTAGATTAACTCTTTTGAGTTCAATATGGTAACTGTTGCTCTATCTAGATGTATATAGTGTGAACAGGTGATATACTACATGGTTTGGAAGCGAGAGAAAAGTGACGTATCTTTAAAAAAAAAAGAGGATCCCAACAATTATCGTCCAGTTAGTCTGACATCAATTCCAGGAAAGATTCTAGAGCAGATCATTAAGCAGAGAGTCTGTGAACATTTAGAAGGGAATGCCATAATCACAAAAAGCCAACATGGGTTTCAGAGAAACAAGTTTTGCCAGACAAATCTGATCTCTTTTTTTGATAAAATTACCAGTTTGGTAGATGGAGGGAATGCTGTGGATATAGTATATCTTGATTTCAGTAAGGCCTTTGACAAGGTTCCCCATGACATTCTTGCAAACAAGCTTGTAAAATGTGGGCTAGAGAAGTTAACTGTTACATGGATTTGTAATTGGTTGACCGACCAAACTCAAAGGGTGCTCAACAATGGCTCCTTTTCAACCTGGAGAGAAGTGACCAGTGGGATCCCACAGGGTTCTGTACAGGGCCCAGTGCTATTCAATATCTTTATTAATGACTTGGATGACAAAATTGGGGGTATACTTATCAAATTTGCAGGTGACACAAAATTAGGAGGAGTAGCCAATACTCCAGAAGACAGGATTGAAATTCAGAATGACTTGAATAGACTAGAAAGCTGGGCCAACGCTAACAAAATGAAATTCAATGCAGAGAAATGTAAGGTACTGCACTTAGGACGCAAAAATGAAATGCACAGATATAGGATGGGGGACATCTGGCTGAATGAAACTATGTGTGAAAGGGATCTAGGAGTCCAAGTAGACCATAAGTTGAACATGAGTCAACAGTGCGATGCGGCAGCTAAAAGGGCCAATGCTATTTTAGGCTGCATCAATAGACGTATAGCATCTAGATCAAGGGAAGTCATAGTGCCACTCTATTCTGCTTTGGTCAGGCCCCACCTGGAATACTGTGTCCCGTTCTGGGCACCACAATTCAAAAAGGATGTGGAGAAACTGGAGCGGGTCCAAAGGAGGGCAACTAAGATGGTGAAGGGTCTGGAAACCATGCCCTATGAGGAACGACTTAGAGAGCTGGGGATGTTTAGCCTGGAGAAGAGAAGGTTAAGAGGTGATATGATAGCCCTGTTCAAATATTTGAAAGGATGTCACATTGAAGAGGGAGCAAGCTTGTTTTCTGCTGCTGCAGAGACTAGAACGCGGAACAATGGATGCAAGCTGCAGGAAAAGAGATTCCACCTCAACATTAGGAGGAACTTCCTGACAGTAAGGGCTGTTTGACGGTGGAACACTCTCCCTCGGAGTGTAGTGGAGTCTCCTTCCTTAGGGGTCTTTAAGCAGAGGCTGGATGGCCATCTGTCGGGGATGCTTTGACTGAGAGTTCCTGCATGGCAGGGGGTTGGACTGGATGGCCCTTGTGGTCTCTTCCAACTCTATGATTCTATTCCATGATTCTAATGGACTAAGATGCCAGTTTCAGTAGAGCTCTCATTTGTAACATTGCATGGTAAAAATTCCCTGCTTTAAAAGGCACATTTAGAGCCAATTTTCCGCTTACCTAGAGTTGTCTTTGGTGCTTGGAAATGGAAACAGACATCTGAACTGGTTGTCATGGAAACACTGGAATATAGGAAGAGATATAAATACAGTATTGTATACTATCACTCCTCTCTCCCTCCCTCCCTCTCTCTCTCTCTCTCTCTCTTTCTCTCTCTCTCTTTTCACAGACAAGGTGAAGACCCCATCTTATAATGAGAGCATTAGATTACATAGAGCATTAGATTATTGAAATATATTGGAAAACACATAATAATTGTGATTTATGTGATAATGCACATTTTGCTTGAAATTTATGTCTGTCTAATTGTCCCCAGTGTTAAATGAGAATGATAAAGAAAGCTGAATTTTAATTATTGGTTTGCTGATAAGAATTATGAAGCATTTTTCATGTAGTTATTATGGTTGATTTTATGAATGGGTGGATACATCATCAGTAGGTTGATTGGATTTCATAAAGTCACATTTGTTGTCTGTCTTGATTTTCACACTTCCCTGTTGCTATTATGCTATATTATTGTGCTATGTTATCTTTTTTTAAAGCCTGATTTATTTTCTTTCTTTCTTGATCTCTTTCTTTCTTTCTTTCTTTCTTTTCTTCCTTTTCAAAGAAATTAGGTCATCTTTACTGGGTGAAATCCTCCTGGTATAGTTGGATGAATCCTGAGGGCAGGAGGTGCTGAGGTGTGTGTGGAATAGATAACTGAGTGAGGAGAAGGTTGCAGTGAGAGGACCCTCCCTTTTGTCTTTTGCAATCCTATATAAAAAGAGGCTGTCCTCTTAGGAGTCACAAATGTCAGCATGTTTTGACATCTATTCACACTCCCTTGCTATTCTGGGAACAACTGTACCATAACTGTACCACAATAAATTATTGTTTCCAGTACAGTGGTCCCCCGGCTTACGAATCCCCCGGGTTGCGAAAACCCCGGGATCTGAAAGCCGCTGGACCGCTAACATGTCCCCCGGGATCCGAAAGATCCCCCGGGATACGAATAAAAAAAACCGCGCGGCCCCTTTAAATCGGCCGCGCAGTCCATTGAGTTTAGCGGTCCCCCGGGAAACGAAAGCTTCCGGGTTACGAAAGTAATCCCGGAACGGATTACTTTCGTAACCCGGGGGACCACTGTATATTGTACTGCTTATTGAGGCTGACCACTTGTAATGGGACAGTCTCACCCTACCCCTGTTTCTGATTTTGCATCTCTGGAGCCTTGTAAGTTAGCATTTTTCATTCCCCTCCAACATTTTGTTAGGATCTTCAGATGCTCCACGGTGTAAGTTCTCTATCAGTGGCATTTGCCAAGGAACCCTGGTAATCTTAGCTAAACTTACTGTGTGTGGTGTTTGATTGTTCAACTCCAGCTTTTAAAACCTATTAATTAAAGCACAACTATTCTATGAACCATCTCCAGTCTATCTGATCTGCCTCTGATTATTGTTTTATTATCTTACATCAAGTTAATCTTTATACCAGATTTTTGTGGGAGAAGGAGTCAGTGTGGCATAGTGGTTCTGAGCATTGGACTCCAAAGACCAGGGATTGGATCTCTGCTCATCCGTGGAAACCCCTTGGGTGACCTTGGCCAAGTCATGCTCTCTCAGCCTTAGAAAATCCTGTGATAGGTTCACCATAAGTTGAAAACTATTTGAAGGTACACAGCAGTTACATTCTTTTAGGGCAAATTCATCCTGCCTCTTCATTTCACCCAAAGTCTTGTTTTTGCCCATTTGTTGTTTGATTTCTGGATTTTACATGCACAGACATGTACAGCTAATGTTCTTCTTTTATGGATTTTACTAGAAGTTTTAAAACGAAGTTGACATTTTAGCAGGATGGATTGAAAAAACTGGATTGAAACAGGACATTTGGACAGTTTTATTACATGATACCAAACCATAGTTGGATGTTGCAAGACTTTCAAGGAAGCTCCTTTCTCTTCTCCCTACAATTTCATCTCTTTTCATCGTTTGAAAGACCATAGTTCTAGTGGTGGCACTTGTTCTACCTACCCTATGGTTTGCCTCAGACTAGAAAGATAAAAGGGAAAAAGTCATCTGGGGAAGATAACATTAACCCAAGCCTCTTGAGGTCTTGTCCTCACGTACTGGTTTGCTAGTATTCTGTCCTACAGATTATTATTTCTGCAGTCTTTGCCTTAAATCAGCATTTAGGATGAAACCATAAGTACTTTAGTTTGTGAATACGGTTTGTGAATATGGTTTGTAAAAACGTTAACACACTTCTGATACCTTAGTATAATAATACCTTTTTGATTTTGATGCAAATTGGTAATATTAATGCACTGTCAAAATGCACTGTGAGAATATACCGGTAAATTATGTTCCCTGAGTAGATTATTATGGGATCATGATGACAGGACAACTGTGAGTTAATATTTCGATAATTAACCAAATGTGTTAACTTGGTTCCATGCTTCTAATTTTTGTCAGTGACAAAAATTTTGTTCAGGATCAGTCCAAAAAGGGTTTATTTTATTTTAACAATCAAGCTTATTATGCTGCATTTGTAACATCCCTTGTTATTTACAAATCTACAAGCACAGAATAGGGGAAGCAAATAGAATAATCCTATCTCAAAGCAATATTTTAACTAAACTGCTTTGTAAAATGGATTATTAATTTTACAGAATTGCTTTTAGCAACTTTTGGTAAGTTTTTTAATTGTTTAATTATCTAGTAAAGAGCATCTTGTTTTGAATATTGCTCTTCTAAGCAAACATATTAAGCTTGCTTTTATCTGCACATCACAACATTTACTGCAATGTTGTTGTTGTTGTTATTGTGTGCCTTCAAGTCGTTTCTGACATATGGTGACCTTAAGGCCATTTTCTTGAGGTTTTCTTGGTATGTTTCTTCAGACGAAGTTTGTCATTGCCTTCCCCTGAAGCTGAGAGAGTGTGGCTTGCCCAAGGTCATGGAGTTGGTTTCATGGCTGAGCTGAGATTCGAATCCTAGTCTGCCAGAGTCATAGTCCAATTCTCAAACCATTACATTGTACTATATAATAGCAGAAACCTTCCCAGAAGCAAAGTCCCCCTTTGCTAATAGATTCTACCAGAGAGACATCTCTGCCAATTCCTATCATCCTCCTGTGCCCCCGCATGTTAGATTTTATGACTAGGATTACTCTGCTCACCCTTTGGCTTAGAAAATGTCAGTTTTTCTGATACAATATTTTCTAGCTTGGTAGGAACTATTAAAATATGTGAATCAGATCCCATTTAGATGAAAAAACTAAGATTGCATCTGTGACTAAGCCATAGTTTTACCATTTTAAGTGATGACTCATACTTATTTTAAAAAAGGAAGCTTTGGATGCAGTCTTTCTGAATGAGGCATCCCTCCTCCTGTGCTGATGTGCATGCCTTGTGTTCAGCTAAATATATTCACTTGATGTCTTATGGTATTCTGCTTAAAGGCTTCTAACATTTTTATTCCTTGATCATACTGTATCTTTGCTAGTTTTTCCAAGTCAGGACAGGAAACCCATCTTCAGAGTTGTAGCCAGTGTGAGAGGGTGGCCAGGTGCCATATTTATTTGTTGTGAGGTCTCTTTATACATTGTTCATTAGCATGGTCAGATCCATGTTTTTATACTTCACAAGTAGTACATACTGTGGTGCTGACAGGCAGATTGGACATCTGTTAAAGATATGTTATCTCTTGCACGTATGCACTTGTGTGTGCATTCTCTCTCTCCTTCGTTCCTCTGTCTCTCTCTCTCTCTCTCTCTCTCACACACACACACACACACACCCACAGACACACACACCCACGGCAGTTAGTTTCACAATACATTTGGATTTTGATAATTTTTTGCAGTTCCGTGCACCTTGTTTATATGTATGCAGGTTTTGTTTCTTTTGTTCTGATAAATGCGTTTATACCAATGAAGTTGTTGTATAAGAGAGCAAGAAAGGAGTAGTGGCTAAATATTCAAAGCCCATGTTGTTTGAATACTTTATTTTATTAATGTTTTCCTTTCCATTTGTAGGCCAGAGCCTCAGCAAAAAGTTCCCTCTGTACCTCCACCACCACCACCTCCGCCACCACCTCCACCTTTGCCAGAGCCAGCCCCTCCAGAGCCAGAGGAGGAGATTCTGGGTTCTGATGATGAAGAGCAAGAAGATCCTGCAGATTATTGCAAAGGTTAGTATGCATGAACAGTATCAACATGTTAATTGGGGAACTGGCTACCAAATGTATTATTTTACCGGAACAGCTCAGAATCTTTTGTAAGAGGTCTTTCAGGAATTCTGCTTTCTGTAGCAGATACACACAGAAAGTCCTGATTGGTTAGTAGTGTTCATCCTTTCCAAAAAATGGGAGTGGGAAAGCAAGCAAATACCATATTGTTGGGGAGGGGGAATTGCAGGATTTTGTCTTTAAATTCTATCAGTAAATACACAATAACTGTCTTGCTTCTCCATATCAGTTAGTTCTCGTCCTTTTCTCCAGAAACTGTAAGTTAAGGCATCAAGTTAGTTGTAACATTCAGGGAGGAGATTTGATGGCAGAGACCAGTAGTTCCAAGTGGGAATTTAGTCTAGGGTTACCATTTATTAATTAATACCTGTTGCATAAAGTTTTACCATTTTGCTTACAAATTAGCATCATCATGAAATGATCGTTTTGGTCTTCTATGTCAGTTGTTCCATTTTTTAAATTTTGGACTTCAAGGCTATTCTAAGATTTTTTCACAAGACCACAGTAGAAATTATTTACTATTCTGGTCCAGTTCTTATTCACTCTTGAGATGTTTCCCATTCACCTAATTCACAAAGGAAAGAATTTCTAATGCTTCCTAGCTAAGAATATGTTCATGACAGCTAACAAATACTGTGGAAGAATGACCACTAAATTTCTATTTCTTTTTCAGTACCACACATTATCTATGTATTGTATGAGGCATATCATCATCTTCTGTGCTGTGCTGAATTGCCCAATAGATCTTAATCTTACGTCCTTTGTAGAGTTTTACAGTGAACTTGAAAAAAGACAGAACACATTGAACTTACCCATATTGATATTGCTCCATTCAAAACAAGGAGTCAGTTATCCTTCTAATAGTTAAGGTTTTTGAAATAAAAAGCTTCGAAAATAGATATATGTTATTTTGTACATACTGGAAGGGTATATGTTTTACATGTAAAAGGAGATACCAATGTTCAGAATAGCTCTTTAGATTAACCTTGAAAGTTCTTTTAACAGTGTACTAAAACTGTTTCCTTCACTAGAATAAAGTCCATGCAATAATTTTCTTTTAAATCTGAAATATTACCAAAAACAAAACAAAACAAAAAGCATTTGCAAATTTAAAAGAAAATCTGTTTTGTTCTTCTGTTTCTTTTACTTTAATTTCAGTGTGCCTCAGAGATAAAGACGGAGGATTCTGATGGGATACTATGCTAGTGAAAAAGCTGTTGCAGAAATGATTATACTTCCTCAGATGCTTGTGTTAAAGTGTGATTCCTAGTGGAATTATACACACAGCCCCTTCTCTCATTTTTATTTGATAGGTGGGGAGCTAATTGACCACTGCACATGAGCTCATGGCCATTATACACATTGTGTAATTGGTTGTGCAGCTGTGGAATCCAGTTTAAGTACAGTGCTGGATCCTACAGCAAGAGTGTATAGGATCTTGTCTAATGGGTGCACTGCTGTGTGTTAAAGGATGATCCAATAAATTGTATATTAAGAAAGCAACTAAGTAGGCTGTAATTGTTTCTTCCTGGTTTCTAAAGTAAAAAAAAAAATATTTAGGATGTTTTTTCAAACTATATATCTCCCTGGAAATCTGAATATGCCTGGCCTAATGATTGAGAATCACCATAGTGATTGTTTAGAATGTCAGCACTTTAGAAAAATAAATGAATATAAGCAATATGCCAGTAAAGTAAAGTTTTAGAAATACGGAAAATCTACATCCAGCAAAAAATATTTTGAAGTGTATTGTACACCATTATGCCTATTTAGAAAGAAAGCTTTAGAAAGATATTGCTGATGCACTGTAAATAATGCATCCTTGTGGCACATGAGGTGTGTGTTTGTGTATGTATCCAGTGGTTTGATGTGATATAGTATATAGTTGGACTTTCCCAATGTGTTGCCAAAAAGTAATCTCAGCCTTTCATATGAATCAGGACATTGTACTTCCTACCTTTATGCAGAACCCAACTCCAGATGTTGACCATTTGGATGTGTGTTGTGCACTTGTATTTTGTACTGACTGCATGGCCTCTTTTTGCAAGTCTTAGGCACTTTTCTTTTGCTATTTCAACAATAAAAAGTAGTTTCTGATTTCACCCCACTATTACTGAAATGGGTTGCAGAACCCACCCGAGTGGCTTATGAGTTTCTGGCTAGCAACCTCGAGCTTAAACTAGGAGCCACTTGCCCAGAGTGATGGTGGCATTGGCAGCCTTCTTGGGGAGAGTCCCATTACAAGACATCTGCAAAGCTGCTACTTCATCCCATCCTTCAACCTTTAGCTCTCTCTCTAGACTGGACATTAGGTCCAAGGCAAAGGCTGGGAGGACTATTCTCTTACTCTGGTTTGCATGAGACTCCCTCCTTTTATGGTTAGTAGCTTGCTAGTGTCCCATTTGTGTGGCTCCCAGAGACCACAAAGAAGAAAAATGGGTTGCTTATCAGTGACCGTGGTTCTTCAAGTGGTCATCTGTGAACTCACACAACCCTTGCAGTTACCACTAAAACTCATACAGTGGTCCCCCGGTTTACGAATCCCCCAGGGAACGAAATCCCCAGGACCCGAAACCGGCGGGACCAAAAAACATCCCCCGGGATCTGAAGGATTCCCCGGGATGCGAAGGAGAAAAACTGCGCGGCCCCTTTAAATCGGCCGCGCGGTCCGTCTCCTAATGCAGTCCCCCGGGAAATGAAGACTTCCGGGTTACGAAAGCTAATCCGGAACGGATTACCTTCGTAACCCGGGGGACCACTGTATTGTATTGCTCTAGATTTTAGAAGGTACCAAAACACGTATTGCGCAAGCTCAATGAATTCACAGATGACCACTTGAAGAACCACAGTTGCAAGTTCTTGGTACAAGCAACCAGTTCATTACCACTGCCATAGTCTGTTTGGGGGATGATGCCCTTTATTTGAAACTATTGAAACCCTGTAGCTTATGGAGCATATTAGCTAGGAAAAGAGGCCTGATTACAGATTGAAAAGTGTATTTACTTTGAAGCTCGTGAATAGTATTGTGGTTCCTTTGTGGAGGACTGAAGGAGAGAGACACAGCAACCATTTGTGTGTTTGTATTTCAGAAAACTTGGAAAATGTATTAGTTATTAGCTGTTTGAAGTACATATTAAGGCCAGGGTGAAATCCACTGTCTTTGGATATAAACCTGTTCATATTTAGCTTTTAAAATCATGTTAAAATTATACCACAAAGATATATTACAGAGCTGTGATTTCATTACTTCCTGAAGTCTTGCAAATCTATAGGTCAGCAACAAATCCTCTTCTGTGTGGTTGGGAATAGACATCTTTGCCTTTGGAGTAGTTTGTAGCATGGGGAAAAAGCAGAGCTGGGTTTTACAAAATGCAGCTACCACATGATTTTCACATGAAAATCCCCTGAGCTTGGGAGGCAGGATAGAACATTGTGATAGGTAGGGGATATGTAAGATGGGATAGATTAAGAGCAGGACTTG
Organism: Urosaurus nigricauda; assembly: GCA_034509955.1. NCBI lineage: Eukaryota > Metazoa > Chordata > Lepidosauria > Squamata > Phrynosomatidae > Urosaurus > Urosaurus nigricauda. The sequence goes on from JAOEGL010000005.1 coordinate 84,783,789, forward strand.
GTTTTATGCTTGATATTTGTCTGTTATGTGTATGTATATATCTTCTCTTATACTGAGAGCCTCTCTGAAAGATTTGCTATACAGGAAACTGTAGTTCCTAATTTTGCTTTGCCAGTAAATCACAAACCACATTGTGTTCATTTAAACATTATGTCAAACATTAGTTATGTTTTACAAATGTTCATAGGTTTAGTGAAAAATTAAAAGAGGTATTACAGAATATTGGGCTTGAGTTATAGCTGGTTCATTCGTCTATAAAATAACTGCATAAAAGTGGTGTTTCTTATGTAAATTACTTTTATACTTTTGAAACCAGAAATTTGGTGTTCATAAATGACCCTGTGCAACCTTGAAAAAAAATCATAGTAAAAATGAAGTCATAGAGCAAGAATGGCCAACTAGCAATTTGCTGGCCCAGTTTGATGCTGATGCCTGACCAGATTTTAATCAGAGAACTGCAGAGAAGTTTAAAGATTGACCACAAGTGGTGAAAAAGAATGGTTTCTAGGTATATTGAGAGATTGCCCATATTTACATATCTTTTACCTGTGTAATATATAAATTTACACATTGTACATAATACTGTGTCTGAGTGATGGTGGTTTGTGCTTCTAGTTCGTGCAGAGATGTTAAGGAATCTGTCAACTGTGAAGCAGTCATTTTATGGGACATGTTAGATTTCGTCTTCCTAGATCACTGTTTAGAGAAGAGAATGGTCTCTATTAATAGAATTTATCATTCATGTTGTAGGGAAAAAAGCACACATTTGAAATGTTGATTTAAATTTACAGAGGCAATGCCATGGTGATTTGAACATTTTACCATTAATACATATTGAAACCACAGCTTATGCAATTGTGACCCAACAGGGTAATTAAATTTTTCATGTGAGCTATTTCCATGGAGACAGACCATAGACTAGATGAATCAAGAAACTTTCTGACATTTTCCTCTTTTTCTAAGATGCAACAAGCTTAGCAATGCAGTCTGTTATATGTTTATTCAGAAGTAAGTCTCACTATGTTCACTTGGGCTTGCCCCTGTTAAATATGTTTTGGATTGTAGTCTAACGTTGGATGGAGAAACTAAGATGCATTTTTATAGCTACTTTAAAAATTGCTGATTTTATGTGTGTCTTATTTCATATGTTCGGAAAGGAGGCTATCACCCAGTGAAAATTGGAGATCTATTTAATGGCCGATATCATGTCATCAGGAAATTAGGATGGGGACACTTCTCTACAGTCTGGCTATGCTGGGATATGCAGTAAGATATAATACACTTTTTCACATGTTAACTTTCTAATGGATGTAAATGATACTTTGTTGGATTTATTTTCTTTGAACTTGCTAATGGATTTGAATCTGAATGGGATTATGTATCATTGCCATTTGCTGTAGGCTGTATAATACAGGAGTATTAATATTGTCCATTCTTTCACTCAGATTTATAACAATTACTGAATCTGAATGTATTTCCATTAACAAACCATTAATGTGCTTATTCAGTACACATACTTTAAGAGGAAGTTTTACTGCAAACAAGATTTATCCTTTGTATTTTATAAAGGACAAGCATAGTATTATAATTATACTTTATTTTTTTATTAAACATTAACACTATCACAAACAGGTTTTATATAAATATATCTAAAACAAACATGCAAACAACAGTAACTTGAAACAAAAACAAACTTAACTGAACTACCAAACAAAACGAAATACACAACTGACCCACCTCAACTGATGGATATATGATACTATTATTATATTTCTTTATATATGGTAATATATTTTATTCCTCTACAACATAAAACCTCTGTTTATTTTATAAAACCTAAAACTGATTCATATCCCCAGTGATATTGTAAGTATCAATGAACAAGTCCCAATTTTTCTTAAAATTGATCACAGATTTTTCATCTGTCAACATTGTCAGTTTTTCCATTTCAGCAAGTTCAGTTGTTTTCATCATCCAGTATTATAATTATACTTTTGATGATACTTTGATGATAATTAGACTTTTGAGTCAGATGGTAAAATTCTATTTTGCATCCCATTATTGGAAGATTATGTAGGTATGTACAGTTGGCCCTCCACATTTGTGGCTTTGACTTTTACGGATTTGATTTGTGGATTTGATTAAGATGTTCTAGCAATCTCTAGGTCATCCAGTTCAACTCTCCTGGAATTTGACCATAGAGTTGCGCTGGATGACCTAGGGATTACTAGAGAAAACACTTCTCTAGTCATTTAGAGGTCCTCCAGTGTGATTCTGTGTCAATTTCTGGCAGTTATTGACTATAAAGTTGCACTGGAGGACCTACGTTCCTAGAGAGGTGTTCTCTCAGGTTAAAAAAAATAGTTTTTTATTTGCAGTTTTTCGAATGTGGAGGACCCATTATATATAAATTTAAGCTGTCCTTCAGTCACTTGAATATCATTAAAATATCACCAACATGTCATTTGAATGTCATTAAAATATCACCAACATAGTTTTTCTAGTGGGGAAATGTATTCATTGTTCTGTGTGTTGTTGTTTTTTAAATAGCAAAATGTACTGGCTTTGACAGATGCTTTTACTTATTTTTTTGAAGGGGAAAAAGGTTTGTTGCAATGAAAGTAGTGAAAAGTGCTCAACATTATACAGAGACAGCCTTGGATGAAATAAAATTGCTTAAATGTGTAAGTATTATGGCAATATTTTGTACTTAGCTACTGTGATGGTAATTTTTTTTAAACAGATGTGTAATTTTGGAAATTCTCTTGGAAATTAGTTAAACAGAACATAACAGATAAAATTGAAATTGCAAAGTACTTAAATGGTTAAATTATGTTGTTGGATGATATTATGTAGTTAAATGGTGATGTTTCAGATCAATTTAAATTAAATTTGTTTAAAATGTTTTTTCCCAACTTTTTTTTTAGGTTCGTGAAAGTGACCCCAATGATCCAAATAAAGACATGGTTGTACAGTTAATTGATGACTTCAAAATTTCTGGCATGAATGGCATACGTATCTTTCTCTCTCCTCCACCCCCTTAACTAATGTCTTGGTTTTAAAGGACAGGCAAACCTTATTAATTTTTTTCAGAATGAAACACTGGATTATTAGATTGATTTTACAATACTATTGAAACAGTAGTATCATTGTTAGTATTTGAAATACTGGAGACAAATTCTAAAAAGAATGTGTTGTATCTAACAATGTGTGACTAGATTTCTGCCTGCTCAGTGGGACTTCTTATTTTTCTTTCCTGTGCCACCTGAATTTGCCCTAGAAGATACCCCAACTGACTGGAACATATATGAGGTCTGTGCAGGAAGCTATAGAAGGAAGAGGGAATCCATTCAGCCTATGGCATCTGTTCCACTGGTGGGTGGACACCATTGGATGCAAGCCTGTGTGAATATTCAAAATGAGAGATTGTAGGACACAAATAGGCAGTATTTTGAAAAGTGCTTTAGTTTTGCTTATAAAGATGTAAATTGGCTTCTTTACATAGTGTAATAGAGTAAGGAGTGATAGACACTTCTTTTTTTTAGTGCTATGTGTTTTTAAATATTATATTTTGATCGTATTTTTATTTTCTAAAATAAATTTGCTGTTACTGGCAATATTTTTGATGTTAAATTCTTTGTTACTAAATTGGCCTGTTTTCCCAGTGTAGACAGAGAATGACATATATCATAGGCCTGTGAAAGTACCTCTAATACTGTGGGTGATGTGATTAAGTCTTGTGATGACATTTCCCAAGTAAGTATATAGTCACTAATGGTCACATATAGCTCCCAGCTATGATCACTTAAACATATCATCAATACAACCTATTCTAAACAATAATGTTGTCCTCTCCAAAGCTCTTGGTGAACAGCTTTTACTACCTCCAGCCTCAGGCGGACTTTCTTGCCCATTTTATCACATCTCCTTTCTGCTTTTAAGACAGCAATATACTATATTCCAAAAATTCCCTCCACCATTCATATAGGTATCTTCTCATCTTGTCTCTTACATACTGTAAGTAGATTTTAAAACCTAATAAACATCACTGTAATAATAACATTACTTTTTGAACATCTTGTTGGTGCTTGAACATAAGTTTGAAAGTGTATTTATCTTTGGCAGTAGTCTAATGGTAACTATTGCTTTCTGCTTATTCATCTGATAAAATAAGATCTTCCTACTATATTAAAATTAATTATAAAGCATTATTGCTGTAGGAATAAAGTAAATTGATTGGATTTTTTATTAGAAGCATACAGCAAGATTCTGGAACCATATAGTAATATGTTTCCAAAATATATACTTTGGACACCATGAATTTATTATCCTACCTTTTATCCAAGACCTTCAAAATGACTATGGTAATCTATTGATTTATGTACAACAGTGAGCTGTGTAGATAACATAGCTGCCCAACGAGATTATCACCATTTCTAGTTTTAAATGGAAAATAAGAGAAAATGTTACAAAACCTAGTCTTCCATTGTGATGGGACCTTCTGAAAGAGCTAGGTTGCTTTTACCTTCCAACCTCAGAAGGTTCCCTTTCACTAATATGGACCCTGTTTTTACCCTTTTAACACTGTCCTTAAGTGTATAAGGGCAAGGGTCTCAAGAGTCTCCATAAACCAGTTTAGGTAGTGTGTAAGCTCTTTACAGTTTATAGTAATGGATCCAGTCAGAGTCAACCACTGCAAAACAATCAGTAACTTTAAATAAAGTACCTTGTGTGAGTTAACTTCAAGATCAGTATGGTTATGTTAAAATCAAACACTTGGTAGACTTTGAACCACTCTCTATCCTACTCCTGTCTCTTTAAATAGAACCACCAACCAGACCTGACTAGACTAGACCAGACTGACACAACTGAACTCTGTGTTTTTAAAATTGCTTTCTTACCAGGAAGCCTTGCCCATTAACCACAGCTGGGTTGAGTTTCATTCCTTCTGTACTGTCTGTTGCCTGACATCCAGCTATCAAGCTGCTCTTTACTTCAATGTAGCCAGTTTCTAAAGACACTGTCCATCATCCAGACTATCAGAACAAATAACAAATGTTTGAATTTGATAGCTCTTTAGCCTTCTATCCTGCAGATGTCAAAACCTCTGGAACACATTTAACATAATCCTCTAATCTATTCCCTTCTTTTCCTTTAATGGTCTGTTTTCGGGGTTCCATTTTGTTGAAGCAACAGTGCAACAATATTTTTGTTGGGATCAAGCCCCTCTTTGCTGATCTGTCTTTTACGGCATCCTGGGTGATTGTCAGGCATAACTTTATTATAGTTTGGAAAAGTTACTTTCAGACTATAACTCCCATGACCTTGATGACTTTGAGATTATTAGAAATTGTTTTGGAAACATAGTTCAGATTATGTCCTAAATTTAAAGAAGATTAGGGAATTGAGAGGGGAGGTTTTTAGTCCCAATTTATATTACATCTGCACCAGGCTTACTCGCATACTTTAGTTGTGTTTGTTGTATGCATAGTCAAATTATGGAATATTTGGTAATATTTTTTTCACAATGGTTACAGACTAATGGAATTATTGGCCATTATTCCTTAACTAAATCTCAGATGTTTGTATGGTTTTCGAAGTACTTGGACATCACCTTTTAAAATGGATAATCAAGTCCAACTATCAAGGCCTTCCCATCCGTTGTGTAAAAAGTATAATACGACAGGTAAGAGGCTAATACATTCTTTCTTGGAATGTGTGAATATTTCTAATGCAAAATTTTATAACTCCAGCTGACATTATTTGGTCTGGGTTTTCACAGATCTTACCCTCTATATGCTTCAAAGGACAGTTACTTGCTTTTTTGATATGCAGGTAGCACATCTGACTGTTTTAAGTGGCAGTCATTTAAAATGTTTTATTTTTATTTAATTTATAGAAAATATGTATTTCACCTTCATGGGACTTGTGCAACACAAAGCAGGAGCTGTTCTTGTTGTTGTTGTTGTTGTTATTTATCCCGCTCGGCTTACAAATTGGTAGACAGTTCCTTGCCCTCAGGTTTATAGTCACACAAAGAAAGGGGATTGCAGTTAAATCCAGTAATAAAATATAAGAAATTCCAAAATGATGACAGCAATCAAGTAATGATAAAAACAGACAGATGCAGGAGATTAAACTGATAAAATGAATGCCTACCTAAGCAAGGTCTTTAGCCTGCATAAAAACTGTGTCAAAGAGGGCATTAACCTAGCATCCCAGATTGGGAATTCTGCTGCACATGTGTGAGCAACAAGAAAGCCCTTTCTTTTCGCCTTATCAGACTGCTTTTTCTCATTAGAAGGGGGTCTGTCTGATCTTTTTCCTCCTCTGAATTTCTAGCTTATTTAACATTTGCTTAAGATTTGTCTTTTTTGTATGTTGACGTACAGCAGTGTGAAATGTAAAAAAAAAAAATCTTTCGAAAGTGTACATTTTAAAAATATTAAAAAATAGAAGCAATTCTTTTAAAATGTTCCTGTCATTTCAGAAGAAATCCTGGCACTTTAATAGTCCACAGTAACATAATGCAGTCATAACAATAGTTCTGGCAAGGCTTTTTATCTCTAAGCTCAGGTCCTTTCTAAAAGACATATGTAAAAAAGTTAATGTAATGCATATTTCCCCTTTTGGTCTAACTCATGTAAACTGAGGCTGATTGCAAATGTAAGCAGGGATCCCCCCCCCCCCCAAAATTCTTGTCTAGCAGATAGAAAGTTTGTCAAAATTTGTTTATAATACTATGCTTAGATGCATGATTTTGAAGCCAGTGGGACTTAATGTGAAACTTGTTTTTAAGTAGCGAACACAGAAACAGTTTCTGACAAGTCTTTTTAACTGAAGAGCAGCCTTGAAGGTTGTAGTTGAAAACAGGATTGACAGGAAAGAGAATTGCTTTAATATTTTCCTTTCTTGCTGTTTGTTTGAAATTATCATTGCCCAAGCTGCTTTCATACTTTAGGAGAACAGGGTGTCCTTTCCCTCAGATTCCCTCCGTCCAGTAGAAATTTGGGGGTGGTTATGTTGAATAGTTCAGTGGTTCTCAAACTTTTTACCCTTGTGATCCTCTTTACGTCTACATGAGGATATTGCGCCCTCCTGGTCATTGTAGTATATGAAATAATACTAAATACTAAATAAAAATACTTTGTTTGTTTGGTATGCATAGGTTTGTTTGTACATTCATGTGTATTCACATTTTTAACATTTTATAAGGAAATGAGATCATCCAAATTAGAATGGTTTTATTTAAATAAATTTAATACTTAACACATGTGTAAATGTTACACATATTGTCACAGCTATACTCATAGTTGTGCTCCCTCAGCCATGCCCTTTCATTTTTTCACTCACATGCATAGTATTTGCTCTCTCACATATACAGTCACACAGAAACCTTCATTTTATTACTTGTCTGTCATTGCCCTTTGTCTTCACATGTTCAAGAAGGAGTGGCCCCTTCCTGCTCTGAAATCCCTCAACACCATCTTAACTGAAAACAGGGCAGCATTTTTACTAAATGGTTTCCTTTTCCTGTAACTGTCTTTGGTAAGGCAGCTTGCTGGCTTATGTGCTCTGTTTGTTGCATACTATAAACTGGATGATGGAGGTCAATATGGTAAGGAAGCCTGGGCACACAGAAGCGTATTTTAAGTATAGACTTAGTGTGAGAAGAGCGGAGGAGGAGAATCCGGGCCTCCTAGTCTCCTGCCCCCCCCCCTCCTTGAGCAACTCTTTTCCACTCCAGGGGTGCCACCCCACTGTTTGAAAACCAATGGAGTACTTTACAAGAAAGGAAAAGCTTAAACTTTTCTCTAAATTGCTCTTCTGTTGTTGACTGTAGCCTCCAAGGCTGCTTCTTAATCTGAAAAATAAAAACAGAAATTGCTGACATTCTGTCCATGCATCGTGAATGTTACATATCCCTATAGTGAAATACATGGAAACTATGAAATTTGAAATATGCATGGTTCATTTGTATTTGTTTTTGATTACTGAATATAGGATTTAATGATGCTGTTGCCGTTATTTGAAATTATTTGGCTTTTTATTACTGTTACTTTGTTTATATTGTCATTCCCTGTTTTAACAATGGCGCTTTCTAGATTGGCAGGAAAGTGTGACATGAAGTTGCCTTTTCCTTAAATCTTAGCAGCTGCACCACAGCCTTTAGATGGAGTTGCGCTGTTCCGCAGTTTTTAAAAAAGAAACTGGGAAAACCAGCACCTTTTTAAAGGCGCTTCTTCTCCCCTAAAATGCAAAAAAAGCGTTTTCATGGCACACTTTCCCTTTTTCTCATCTAAAGGCTAGACTTTCATGCAGCCATGAACACACTTCTTTTTGCCAATCTAGAAAGCCCCATTGTGTTACTGAAAGGTGGGCAAAAATCATCTAAAGAAATAAATACTGTAATAGCTATATAACCTATAGTGATAGACTGTAACTTATCTACCTGTGAGGTTTTTTTTAAATTTGTACAAGAGAAAACATTTTTGTAGCTAACATCTGGGAAACCTGTCATTGTTAAGCATTTCCTTACTAATGTTATGAGTCTGAAAGCCGTTGAAACCCAATAAATACAAGAGATTTCCTTTGTAATGATATCCTTCTCCTATTTATTTGCAATCAGGTATTGCAGGGTTTAGATTATCTCCACAGCAAGTGTAAGATCATCCATACAGACATCAAACCAGAAAACATCTTGATGTGTGTAGATGACACCTATGTACGTAGAATGGCTGCAGAAGCGACAGAGTGGCAGAAAGCTGGTGCTCCTCCTCCTTCTGGCTCAGCAGGTATGATAGTAGATTTATACTTTCAGTAAGTAAAACTAGATCACAATATTGGCTGGGTTAAAATTTAATTAGTTCAGGATAATGGGCATAATAAATATATATAAAACACTAATTTAAAGTTTTAAAGAAAAAAAAGCAAATGTCATCTGGGAACTTGATTATGCTTTATCCAGCAATATATAATTTAATATGTTACAGCTCTCCCAATTCATGGTGGATCCATTCTGGACCCCCATCTCATGAATTGGAGAAACCGCAAATATTGGAGCCCCATTGTTTTAAAAGGGTGTGCTGTGTGTGCCGTGCACATGCTCACCATTTTGTCCCTCCTTCCTTCCCGTCCATGGAAATTCAAAGCCGTGAACAGAAAGTCAGCAAATCTGGAGGGACTACTGTAAATGTTTGTACAAGATTTGTATTTCAGGATTTTATACTTGCTTTTATTATTATGAAAACTTTTCTTGAGGTTTGAAAAGCTCAGAGATACAGATAGTGGGCTGATTATATGTCCATACCAACAATACATTAGTGTCAGAATCCTAAAATCTTTCCTCTACCTTGTGTAAGCATTCCTCTTTCTTTTTAGATTTTTAAAAAGTTCATCCAGTTAAATAAAAATGATCTGTGAGCGGTCTAGCTGTCAGCTTCTCTATTAGTAGTTTTATGGATGGATGGATGGATGGATGGATGGATATATATATATATATATATATATATACTGTTGTTATAATGCATGAACTTATCACTTTATGAATGTGACTCTGTTTTCGTTGTTTTGTACTTTTTAGTGAGTACTGCTCCACAACAGAAACCTGTAAGTACCCTAACCTTCTTATAGTATATGTCCTTTTAGCATGTTTCAAAGTGGAATTGACAACATTTTAAAAATTCATATATATATATTTTACATGATAAAACTTGTGCGTGTGTGGTATCATGCCTAAAATTATCTAAATGCATTATTTGCATTGTAAAAAAATACATTATTTGTATTTTATTTTATTAATTAATAGTGCAGCTATTAAATACAACCTATTCTGGGCAAATATACTGTATGTACTCGGCTATAAGTTGACCTCATGTATAAATCATGGGCCAGTTTTGGACCCAAAATTATGGATTTTGATATAACCCGAGGGTAAGTCGAGGGTAAAACTTAGCAGCGTGTAACAAAAGATGTAAAGTATGAAGCAAAGGAAAATGATGCTAAAGATCTTTTAAAAATTTGACAGGCATAACTGTTTGTGCTGACATTAAAGGTTGGATGGATGAGATAGTAGAGGGGGGTAATGCTTCTTTTAGGTGCATCAGAAAAGATTAAGGCAGTGGTTCTCAACCTTCCTAATGCCATGACCCTTTAATACAGTTCCTCATGTTGTACTGACCCCCAACTGTAAAATTGAGGTATCTCAGTTCCTAAGACCATCAGAAATATTAGGCGACCCCTGTGAAAGGGTCGTTTGACCCCCAAAGGTTGAGAACTGCTTGATTAAGGTCTCACCTTTTACCAGGGCACAGTTCCCTTTTTGATAAGAGTTAAAGTCCAATACTTACATTGACCTGTGGATAAATCAACCCAGTTTTTTTGGGTCAGTTTTTTTACTAAAATTTCTAGAATTATACGAGGGAGTATCCAAAAGTTTTGATGATAGCCTTTTAAAAAAATTGACAGAAAGTTTGTTTTGATTTGTAGTTGTTAAATTATCTCTATGTAATCACTATCTAGATTTATACATTTTTCACAGCGTATCTTTACCCTCCGAATACTTGATATTGTAGAAGCCTGCAGATTGTGCCTGATGAGGATTTTACACTTTAGTCACTTCTGGCACAGCCAGTCACAAAAATAAAGGACGCAACGAGCCGATTTTCTCAGCAACATGCACTTAGAGACCAATGATGACACTGACAAAATTTCATCAATATACCATAATTCCAGGTGATAATTATTACTTTACTATACCCCCTCGTAAGGCGCGGTCTACAGACTTCTACAATATCAAGTATTCACAGGGTCAAGATACTCTGGGGAAAATACATAAATCTAGATAGTGACTACATAGGGATAAGTTAACAACTACAAATCAAAACAAACTTTCTGTCATTTTTTTAAAAGGTGATCATTAAAACATTTGGATAGCCCCTTGTTGCGCATTCATACTTACAGCTTACAGACATATGGCTATGGATGAGATGAGGGAGTTATTTTGGTTTGACTGCTCAGGTGTTTCCTTTCAGGTGCTGGAAGGGCAGTCTTGGACATGTTTGGGCTGTGTGCTAATCACTGAGCACCAGAAAAGCCTTGCTATCTGCTTTCTTCAGCTTGGAGATGGGGACAGAGTCAGAGTCTTCCCTCCAGTTGTTGCATTTAGAATCTGGAGAAAGTAAGAGTGGCTGGGGCTCCTCTCATCATACTTTCTAGAAGGTGGTGAAAGTCTAGCTATAATGAGTAAAACTGTTAGATTCCGTTCTCATGTGGACAGAGGTAAAGGAAATTCTGTTGATTTCAAGACCCAAGTTGTAGTGTGTGCTGAAGTCCTCACAGGATAGAAGAACTGTAGGATGATGTGTTTTCCTTGCCAGCAGCTACTATATAGGCTGCATTCTTGTTCAGTTAAGCAGTTAATTTCCACTCACTGGAATGCAAAACACCTGTGAAACTTATTTTTCTCAAATTCCATCCCCTCATGCTTCATGGCAAATTTCTGTTGAAGCAGGAAAAGCTTTCAAAAGCATGTAGGTCAGTTGATAAAATGAGGGAAGAGGGAAGTAAACAAGCTCCCACCTAATTATAGTACCTTTCTATGCGATGATGGTTGCATTCCAGTACCCACTTACCTGGCATTTATGGGAATTCTGAGTTGCATCAGTACGCAATATATACATTTCCTCAAATGTCTAATAAAATGGTGGGCATTTTAAAGAGTACAATCTAAATGGTTAAATAAAAACTGAGAATGATAGATAATAAGAAATTTATGGTACAGTGCGGCCTTGCCTTACGTGGGCGTTCTGTTTCAGACCACCCCCCTGCATAAGGCAAATTCCACGTAACCTCAAGCCCCATTGAAACAATGGGGCTCATGCACATGGTGCAGCACAGCGCATGCGCCATTTCCTCTTCCATTGCATAGCTTTCAGTGTAAGCTGAAAGCCGCATATAGCGTGCCCGCGTATGACATGGGTGCACTGTATACACTGTAATTTCAAATCTTACATAAGTTCTGACAAATTGTACACATCTAAAAGCCTACACTAAACGCTATCTTAGTTTTCCTATTGGTATAGAGCCTCCTGTGGTGCATTTGCTTAATTTGTATTGTTCACTCTTAACAGAAAAAATTGAGCAATTTGGTGTGACATCCTACCACCTCTCCCATCATGATGGCTGATGGGGCTGGGATGTCACATTGTTGCCTCTCCATTATTTGCCTGGAGTTAGGAGCAATGTTGAGGGTGAGGGGCATTGTCATGCCTGGGTAGGCAGTCACCTGAACACCTCAAAAGAGGGCATTTTGTGTACAATGATAGGGCAGGAAAGAGACTACTTTGACCTGAATATTGTTGGTTGTCCCAGTTAGAGTTATTAGTGGGATTTCCTTAAATGTTTACTTGTAATTTAATATTTGATTCAGCAAGTGAGACTAGCAATAGGATTCAAGCGTACATTGGAAAGCAAAATTATTCTGGTCACCTTGCATGGGACCAGTTCTCTCCAGTCAGCTATGCCAACCTATAGCTGGAGTAACAAAACCAGAAATTTGGTTTCTGCTCCTGGCAGGAGTGAGCAATGCAGAGGCGGAGCATCTGCCGCTCTCTCTTTTCTCATGAAGCTTTCTTTTCTAGGCCTACAATATGTAGCTAATTTCAAGAGAAAAAAAAGAATTAGGCTGTCTTGTTCTTCGCTAGTACAGTCGGCCCTATGGATACCAGAATCTGCGTATGCAATGGGGCTTCGCTGCTCCAGCCACTCAAAACCCACCTTGCTGTTTTCACCACGGCAGGAAGCAGGGGGCTGCCTCCTTCTCCTCCTCTCCCCCTGCTCCTGCTTACTTTTCCTACTTGTTCTTCCTCTTTCTCCTTTCCTCCCCCCCTCCCACTGTGGCTGCTTACCTCCTCCTCTTCCTTCCTTCCTCCTCCTCCTCTTCTTTCCCACTCAGTGCCACTGCCACTTCCTTCTCCTCCTCCTCTTTTTCCCGTCACTACCTCTACCTCCGCTTCTTCCTCCTCTTCTTCCTTCTCTTACTTTTCTTCCTCTGCTGCCCCCCCCCCCCCAATGTGGGCTTGCCGTTCGCGGATGCTGAAATCTGCTGATGACACATCCGCAGATATGGAAGGCGTACTGTATGTGGGGCATTTATTGAATAGTGCAATTATGTTGTTAGATAAGTTATTCAGCATAGCAGAAAACCATTCTTACACAAGGAATACTGAATGATCTGTCATCTGAAACTTAGGATGCTGTGATTTTATGAAGTGAGCAATAATGGCTTCTTTTTCATTATCTAATACCCTTCTGAGCCACCTCTAATACAGTGGGCCCTTGTTATCCGCTGGGGTTTCGTTCCAGGACCCTCTGTGGATAACAAAATCCGTGGATGCTCAAGTCCCATTAAATATAATGGCTCAACAAAATGGTGTCCCATATATAAAATGGAAAATCAAGGTTTGCTATTTGGAATTTATATTTTTGGGGAATATTTTCAAGCTGTGTATGCTCAAATCTGTGGACAAAAAATGAGTGTATAAGGAGGACCAACTGTATCCTTCTGGGCCACCTCTCTGGGTTCAACTCTCTAACCATCCTGTTCAACACTCTGACCATTGGCCTGTGGAGTCCTTCAGGGTTCTGTTCTGTCCCCATGTTATTCAACATCTATATGAAACCACTGGGAAAGGTCATCTGGAATTTTGAGGTGTCGTATCACCAGTATGCGGATGATACCCAACTCTATTTTGCCTTTCAATCTGACTCCAAGGAAGCTGTCTCTGTATTAAACCAATGTCTGCTGTCAGTGAGGGACTAGATGAGGGACTGTGTGCTTTCAGTGAAGGACTGGATGAAGTCAAACAAATTGTTATCAGCTTCGGCTGATACACCAGCTGCACCCTTTCCTGGAAGTTAGGGATCTTGAAACCATAGTACATGCGCTAGTAACCACTTGCCTTGATTTCTGTAATGCACTCTACATGGCGCTACCCTCATGCTTGGTCCAGGAACCTCAACTAATACAGAATATGGCAGCCATATTGATCTCAGGTACATCTAGAAGAGACCATATAATACCAATTTTAAGATCACTTCATTGGCTGCCCATCAGTTTCTGGGCCCAGTACAAGGTGTTGGTTATCATCTTTAAAGACCTAAATGGCTTGGGTCCAACCTATCTCCAGGACTACCTCCTCCCATATAATCCACCCTCACACTTACCGTAGGTCCTCTGAGAGGGATTTGTTGCAACCTTTAAAAACTAGGGTGTCTGCAACCTCCCAGAGGGCTTTTTCAGCCATCGCTCACAGATTTGGAACAGCCTGCTGGACAAGATCTGTCACATCACCACCTTAAATAGCTTTAAGAAGTCTGTGAAGATGGATCTCTTCCAGCAGGCCTTTCCTAAAGAAATGTGTGGCCACTAAAAAAAATGTAACCCATTGCCCTCAAATCTGCTTTTTGAAAAAAATCTGCTTACAGCCATTGTTTATTGATCATTGGTGTTATTATCATTATCATTATTATTTTATTGTAGAGTTTGCATGTTTTATATTGTAACTGATTTAATGGAATTTTAAGGGGGAAGGTTACATGGCATTATATTATGGATATAATGTTGTGTTGTGTTCCGCAGAGGAGCAGGATACAAATAAATTATTTATTATTATTATTATTATTATTATTGAAATAATTCAGACAAGACAGAGGTGCTCCTGGTCAGTTGTAAGGCAGACTAGGGAATAGGGATTTTGCCTGTGCTGGATGGGGTTGCAGTCCCCCTGAAATCTCAGGCTTACAGTTCAGGTGTTGTCCCAGATTCAACTCTGAGCCTGGATGCCCAGGTTTCAGCAGTGGCCAGGAGTGCATTTGCACAGTTAAAACTAGTGTGCCAGCTGCGTCTGTTCCTTGAGAAGTCGGATCTGGCAATGGTGACACATGCCTTAATTACATCCCATTTGGACTGCTATAACTATGTGGGGCTGCTTTTGAAAACTGTTCAGAAACTTCAGCGGGTTCAAAACACTGCAACCAGAATGCTGACTGGGGCCAGTTACAGGGTGCATGTAACTTCCTTGTTGAAACAGCTTCACTGGCTGCTGGTTTATTCCAGGCACAATTCAAAGTGCTGGTCATGACTTTTAAAGACTTTAATTAGGTTATTTTAATTGTCTTATTAAAATTTTGTTTTAATGTGTTTTTATATTGTGAGCCACTTTGCCTCCCTTTTTGAGAAAAAGGCGTCATAGAAATAAAATAAATACATAAATAAAATAATGCATTTTATACCAGCAGAATAACTATGACTTGGGGTTACTTCATCCTCTGAATTCTGTTGAGTTTAAATTTTGTGGAAAGTTAGTTCTGCAAAACTGGGCAGTACTGTTTTCATTTCACAGGTTTTAACTTTATGTTGGATTATTGCTTGGAGTAGTAGTAATTAGCTCTGGTTTTTTTTTTTTTTTTTTTAGATCGGAAAAATATCAAAAAATAAAAAGAAGAAACTGAAAAAAAAGCAAAAGAGGCAGGCTGAGCTACTAGAAAAGCGTTTGCAGGAAATAGAGGAGTTGGAGCGAGAAGCTGAGAGGAAAAAAATAGAAGAAAATGTAACCTCTGCTGTATCAACTAATGAGCAAGAGGAGGAATACCACCCGGAGGTCAAGCTAAAAACTGTTGAGTTAGAAGAAGTAGCAGATGAAGAACCTGGGAATGAGGATGGTAAGTGTTGTCTGTTTTATTTTGCAATCAAAGCTATATTAGATGCAGAGAGGCTATTGAACTAGTATGTTCTGGTCTGTTAGTATAAAGACATTGGCCAGATCAAAGAACCAGAATCTCAGAAGGGTTTATATTTATACAATCCCATGGAATAGTTTTGCTGCCATGAGCAATTTCACTGATGGAGCCAGTAGGGTGTAATTCCCCCTATTCCTACAGCTATGGCACACATTTCTTTGGGCTACCGAGAAAACCATCGGAACAGATTTTCAGGTGACGACAGCCAAAGGAGAGAGGGGAAGAATTCAGTGTTCCATTAAAGTTGCACCAGGCTGCATCCCTTAGAGCTACTTATGTTGGTGGAATTACTTCTTTGGATCCTATTCTGTGCAGATGGCAACTCCTTTATATCATGTGGCAAGTTGCTTTCAAAATGCAAGGATGAAGTGAGAAAGGGAGCCAGGTATTTTTTTTAAAAAGAAGCACCACTGGGCTCATGAAGACTTTTTAAGTCTCAGTTTTAGTAAAGATGTAACATTGTTATGGTTAAGTGAAATGTTGTTGAGCATCTGTCCTACTTGAGCATTTCCACCCTCTGTTTCAGTTTTGAAGCTAATGACGGTTACAATTGAACTACCGTTTTTTCCAACGATAGTTACTGCCAAGCCACTTTTCCAAAATCTCATGCAGTGTTAACTCAGTACCAGTATGGATATAAAAATAACCACATTAACGATGTAAATGAGAAATGGAGGAAAGGAATATCAACTGAAGATAAAACAGTATGCAAACACATTGGACACATATGGCGAAGAGATGTGGGCAGCATTTTATTTGCATTAGGCCAAAGATGTCTCACTAAATTCTGTCAAATATGTGGAATAAATATGAACTAAACATTATGCATTTTTGTACTTTGTTAGGGCCCACAGTTTTCTTAAATACCAGATCTCCATTATTTATTGTTACCACTGGTTCAGGTCACAATGTTTTTCAGTGTTGCCAGAATGAAATGCAGTTGCTGGAGAGACTTCTGTGTTTTGTTTGAAAGGGCAACTACAGAAGGAAGCTGCCAGTGATTTTAAAAACAGTGGCTCAGGCTAATAGCAGTACAAAAAATGCTGCGGAAGCCCGTCTAATTGACTTATATAACCAGGAATATGTAGAGTTCGTCAGTGTGCGTTTACCTCTGGGGTAAAATAGTGCTGAGCTGAAACTATGTAATATGTTCAAATTTCTTACCACAATTTTTAAGGCCATGCTCTGATGAGAGGAAATGTAATTTAACATGTATATCTCTGTTTAATTTCTAAGGTGAAACAGAAGATCAGGATGAAAAGGAAGACACAGAAAAAGAAAACACAGAGAAAGATGATGATGTTGAACAGGAACTTGTCAACTCAGAGTCTGCAGATCCCACTTGGATAGAATCCCCTAAAACAAATGGTCACATTATAAATGGCCCTTTCTTATTGGAAGAACAGATTGAAGATGAAGAGGAGGAGGAGGAGGAATGCCCAAATGCTGAGCAATATAATCTTGATGAGCCAAATGCAAAAAGTGATTACAGTTACAGTAGCTCCTATGAACAATTTAATGGTGAATTGCCAAACGGATGTCATAAAATTGCCGAATCACAGTTTTCTGAATTCTCAGCTTCTGTGTTCTCTGGAGCACTAGATTCTGTAGCTTGTGGTTCAGCTGTTTCTGAAGAATCAACTGTTACTGAAAGAGAGGGAAGTACTCCATCCCATGATAGGAGCAGGACTGTTTCAGCATCTAGTACTGGAGATTTGCCAAAAAGTAAGCTTTTTCCCCTCAAGTTCTGTTTTGAATACACTTGATAAGGCTAATCTTTGTAATGCTATCTTCAGTGTACTGTCCTTTTCATACTTTTACATCTGTATAATGCTTAACATGTTAGTAGAAGTATGCTTATTGCAAAATGAGAGGCAGAATGCAAAACATGGTACTGTTGGCATTTGTATGTGATTGATGCATTGTTAAACTTTACATTACATAACTAAAGCTATTTTTATGCTTTCTTAATAGCACAGCATTGCTGTGTTACAGCTGGGATCTAAAGAACTGTGCAATGCACCTAAAATGCCTTTGGGCTTGTATTTTATGAACAGCAGCCTACCAAACCATATGGTTAATGACTTTTGACATTGAGGGGCATTCAGAAGCAGTTTACAACATAACATGGGGATCCAGTATTCAGAAAGAAAGAAAAATCAATGCATTCTATTGAAGCTTCCAAAATTCTTGAGCCTAAACCAGGTTTTTTGATCACAGCACAGCCTACGATTTTATTCTTTTACTTGTTTATTAAATTTTTGCCCCAGCTTTTTCCCAGGATGGAATCCAAGTCGGCTCTGAGGGCATATCAGACAAATAAGTATTGCTTGCCATGCTGTTTTCCCTGATGCTACTGTGTACACATGTTTGTAGCGCAAATTACTGCACATAGGCCGTTTGTTCTTTGCATTTCAATAATTTGAAATGCTACTGTTTTGATTCACAAACATTTTATCCATAGGGATATGAATTTCCTTTTGAAGGGTTTGCATCCATTTTCCCCAGCCTGGTGTCCTGGAAAGCTCCACCTGTGTGTAGATACTGGAGTCATGCCAAGCATACAGGAAATTCAATAGTGTGAAAGTTGCTGAGCAACAGAAATGGTCAGATGTGAACATGGGCACTCTTAGTGCTGTTCGAACATGTATTGTTAATTGTGAACCTTGACTTTAAAAAAATCTGATAGACTGAAAAGCGTGAAGCGAACCAGATGACCAATAAATCCTGGGAGAAGGCTAAAAAATGTTGAGTAAAAACATCAAGCCAGTGCAGCACCCCAAACGTTCCAGGAATTCACAAAAGAATGTCTGTGGTGATCTGAGTGTGAGTGGTTGTTTGGTTGCTCTTTTAGATGGGGAGAAATAAAATTTTAAAATATACAGAATCCACAGCCATGAATACAGTTCCAACGTTCTGGACAAAGGGGAGCCCATGTGTTTAATTTACACTCTTTATTTTTGACAGTTGCACTCTTTCTGATAAAGAATAGCTGTAGCTCCCTTGTGATGTCTGATATTGGATGTGTAATATGTCCATTTTTGATACTAAATTCTGCTTACAATTGTGCAATGAGAAAACAGTATGTTGTAAGAAACTTTTTTAACAGAGATTTTTTAACAAAGACATCCACTTTGCCTGAAACCCTTCTGAAAGAGACCATATTTTATCTACCACTAAAGAGAAAGATGCACATTTTTACGCTGATGTCCTTGTAATTGGTTATGACACGGATACATGAACAACATAGATACTCAAGCCAGCTAGTCCCAACTACTGCTCCAGATTATGTACTCCAGCAGGGAACCCAGGTAAGATCTTGTCCTTCAAAATACTTGCTGTTTGTTAGTATTAAACATTGTTGGGCTACTAAGGCATTTGGCTGGGATGGAAATTTTATTGGGATTGAAAAATATTATCATAGAGAGAGGGGGGAGCATTTCTATTGCTGTTCACATAGCCTGCTTATAAAGGACTGTTCCTGGACACTTCTCTCCAAGCATATGAGGAAGTAGACTGAAGTCTACAAAGCTTATGCTACCAACTTCTTTTTTTCTCTCAGTCTCAAAAGTGATACATTACCCCTTTGCTACAAGACCACTTGACATACTTATCTAGAATAACACAGCTATGTCTTTGAATTCTAGTTATAGAAGAATCTTTTTGAATGTGTTGTGCTTTGCTAGAAATAAAAATTGGTTTGGAAAAGGATGCAGGTGGTGAAGAAAAAGAAGAATGCTTTATTGATTGCTCCTTAACTATCTCCATTTCATCTAATACATAATGTTTTCTACATTTTCACAATAGGTTACTGGAAGGCTATTGGTGATATGAGAAGAGGAGACAAAGCCAGCAAGATGAATGCAGTGAGCTAGCCAGGAATTGGTAGAATCTTTGCATCACTGAATAAAGAAATTTCAGTATCAACATGAGAAAGAATATTGAGACCTAATTGACCTGTAGATCGAGCAAAAGAAGAAAATGAACAGGGACAGGAGATGGAACATGGGTGATCAAAATGGAAGCAGCAACAGTAAAATCTCCCTCAGCACTTAAAGCCTCTGGACCCAATTTATGTTCTTCCAGGATTTCTTGAATCAGATCTTTCATGTCTATGACAACGTTGACTTCCAACTCTCTGTATTTACAGCATTAACTGTGGATGGCCATAATGAGAATTTTTGTCACTCCATACCTTCATCTTCCTTATAGAGCTGGAATTCTTCATGGGTTTAGAATTTATCTGGCAGCACAGCTCAGATTATGGTACCATTATTGTCAACATCAGCAGTATTCACAAAGAGAACAAGTGTGCTTTACAAAAAATCAAGAAGGAAGAACTGTTTTCAGAAGATGTGCACTTCATTCTGTACCAAACCACTTTAAGAATTATAAACCTAAATGTATAAACAACTGTTGCCCTAGATCTATAAAATCCTAAGGAAGGATAGTTCATCAAGTATATTTGCACTACAATTTCATATTTGTAAATATTTGTAAGTGTTATCAATTAAAAGGGGGAAAAAATTGAAAACCCCCAAAGTAATAGCTTCTTGACTTCCAGGATAAATGGAATATTAATGACAATTGAACCTATAGACATGTGGAACTCCATGTTACTTCCTCTATTGTCTGGAGAAGGAACCTCTTGTTTCCTTTAGATCTGCAATTGCTACCCATAGGAAAAAACAACAACAACAACAGAGAAATGCATCATTTTACTGGAGCTGTGACTGAGAAGCAAGTCAGTCCACAACCAGAAGATAATCATGTAGAAAATAATCTTTATTCATTTGAACTTGGATTTTATTTCATGTGAAATAATTTCCTGGAGCACAGCACTCCTACACACCATTGGATTTAGGCAGGGAGAGCATGCAGGAGGGAGCAATTTAAATAGGTTAAAAGTAGTTCATCTACAAAGATATTACTTCCAAAGGAAGGCTAGATTAGTTCCCTTTCTATTATCTTTGTATTGGCATTCAGGTAGGCTTTGGTTGCCGAGGAAGAGCTTTTAACTGATGCCTTTTAACTATATTTGTTTTTGTATTTTCTAAATTGCTTTTAATTCAGTTCTGTTTTAATACTGTATCTTTTGTATTATTATTTGCATCTGGTTTTTAATTTTGTGTGTCCCCACTCGACGGAAGAAGTTGGGATATAAATAAAATAAAGAGTGATACAAGTGATGAGAGTTAAAGGCCACAAAATTAATTGACTTGACCCGCAAGATACAGTGGCACCCGCAAAACGTTGCCAGGAGATAGTTGTGCATTATGTCATACTTCTTAGATGCTAACATTGTTCGCTGATTGTGGGTTGAAACATTAGCCATTGTTCTTAATTTTGTTTCTCATAAGTATAGCACAGCTGACATGTTCAGGATTTTAAAAAAATCAACAGATTCACTACTGACATTTTTTGTTTCAGAAGTCCAAAAATCTAAGATACAAAATTTATATAGCTACAATATTTTTCAGTATTTCAAAAAATGTTTGCCTTGGCTTCCCCACTTTCACCCAAGTACCTTTGCTTTGGCGTCATAACCCATCACCCAACCTAAGATGGATCAACATAATACATGATTTAGGTCTGTCAAGCCAACAGCTTCTTGATAGCTTCATCACCAGAAAACATAGAACGGTGGTAGGGAATGGTACATAGTTAGGTGCAAATGGAGAGGGACAGTTAGGATCAAAACACTGCAGGAATGATCCAGTTTGAGACTGCTTTAACTGCCTGGCTCAGTGCTAGGGAATTCTGGGAATTTTACTTTATTGTGGCATCAGAGCTCTCTGATAGAGAAGGCTAAATGTCTTCAAAAACTACAGTTCCCAGAATTTCCCACTGGTAGCATTGAGCCAAGGCAGTTAAAGCAGTCTCAAACTGGATTATTTCTGCAGTGTGTTTTTTGTTGTTTTTACACAATAGCTTTATGTAGTTATATTGTCATTTATTTTGTGTTTTCCCTTCTGTGGGTTTATTTTCAGATGGGTACAAAAGACTAAGTATTACTTTTACCAAAATATACCAGAATGTGAGCAGAGGAAATGGGTTGATGCTTTCCCCAAATGCTCTAGATTGATGATGGAAGAGCAACAGACAGGAGGTGGAATGAATGAGGAATGGTATCTTCTTAAAAACAGGATTACACAAGTACTAGTATAGAGTGGTAGAGCTTTCTTTCTTTCTTTCTTTCTTTCTTTTTTCTTTTTCTTTTTCTTTTAATGCGGAAGAAAGGGGATTGTGGGACTCATGTAGTGCCACTACTTCTACATTTGTCATTTGAACAAAGCAAGAAAAAAGTTAGGGAGGTAATTTGCCCCAAAGGAAAATGTTTGTTTCCTTCTGAAAAGCAAAGCTTTAGAACATCTAAATTTCAGGTGTCACAAAGCCAGCTTTGTTGAATACTGGCAGGTCACTTTTACTGCACAAATGGCTCAGAAAAATGAAGTAAGAGGGGCTTCATTTTTCTTGCTGCAATAATTGTTTGCACCTGACAAGGTGGTGATGCCGTCTTGTGCAAGATGCTGCTGCCAGCTAAGACAGTTCACACTTGGATTTGCTGCAATTGTGGAAATATTAAAGGATCATACTGTATATACATTGTATTTGTGGTTAACCTTTCTGGTTTTAAATTAATAAAATCTGTATTCTGTGTGTTCATTACTCTGTGTGTATGTGTGTGGGATAGGGAGTGGGAGAGAGACTTGTAAGATGGTGAATTTAAATCGCTGGCAGAAAAGATGATACTGGACAAGTTTTTATTCTGCCAAATTATATAACATGCTAAGTTACCACCCTGTGTAAGTGTGGGCTGTAAACTTTTACATTCTTGTTCTGTTGTTGCAGTTTTTATGAGATATAGTACAACTACAAAGCTGATAGCAATTAATAACATACAATATAACCTCACATTTTAAAGTGTACACTGGACTACCTACCTTGGGTATTAACTGTACTTCTTCTTTACTTATAACAGCAAAAACCCGGGCTGCTGACTTACTGGTGAATCCTTTGGATCCAAGAAATGCAGATAAAATTAGAGTCAAAATTGCTGACCTGGGAAATGCTTGCTGGGTGGTAAGTGTAACTAGTTTTTAATGTGTAGGAATGTCCTTTTTAAAAATCTGTTATCTAAATCGTAGAGCTTTTTTTAAATCGCTACTGTCATCTTTATTTTTTTTTAGCATAAACATTTCACAGAAGACATCCAGACACGGCAATATAGATCCATAGAGGTTTTGATAGGAGCTGGTTACAGTACACCTGCTGATATCTGGAGTACGGCATGTATGGTAAGAACAGGATTACAGGATATCATTGTGTTCCTACTGAATTAAAAAAACAGACTGATTTATGTATGGCCAAGTTATTAAATGGAGGAAGTCATAACAATAATAGATCATGTATGTAGAGAGATCTCGTAGTACAATTGAGACTAACTGAAAGAAAGAAGTTGGCATCATGAGCTTTCGTAGACTTCAGTCTACTTCCTCAGATGCATCTACGAAAGTTCATGTTGCCAACTTCTTGCTTTTAGTTAGTCTCAAAGGTGCTACAAGATCTCTTTACATACTGATTCTGCAGACTAACATGGCTATATCTTTGAATAATAGATCGAGTGATTATAGTTGTGTTTTGCAGATTCTGATGTTCTGAAGCATTGCCTGATATTGAAAGAGATGCTTCCAGTATACATAGTGGGAATTTTTAAGAAACATTTTTCTTTGAACATCAGGTATACCCACACACACCACAAACTGGATTGAGAACTCCTCTTTGATTTTTCCTTATGTTGCCCTGCACCATACTTTGTATTGAAATACTGCAATATAAATAACATTTTCCAGGTGCAATTGGATTGGGTCAGAATTTTTTTTAACCTTCAGTTCATCTACTGATCTGTGCATGGACATCCCTCTGATTTTTACAGTGCCTTGTAATGTGTAGAATTGTAAATAAAATTATACAAATAGATTTGCTGTAATATTGGGGTCCCCCATATACAGAGTTTCGTAAGCAAATAACACAGAGGTAAGTTAGAATGGACATGTCTAGATGTAGGCCTCACATCTTCCAATACTATTAGAGGTTTGTTTGGTTTTTAATCACTGGTTAGTGGGCACATCCAGATTGATGGAGAAGTCTCAGATTTTGTTCCTGTTCTTTCCAGATTTTTACTGGGTTAAAATAAGATGACCTGGAGAGATGATATAAAAACTCTGATCATACTGGGAACTGACAGAAAAATATTCTGGGATAAAAAAATCATGTATTGATCTCCAAAATAAAATTGGAAAAAATGGGAGGAAAATCTGGGGCTTTCTGGTCTTTTTGGGGTGCACTTAAAAATCTCAGATTTTGTTCCTGTTTTTTCCAGTTTTATACTGGGATGAAATAAACTGAGTGCTTAAATCCCATAAAGGCATGAGACCCCATCTGATCTTGGAAGCTAAGCAGGATCAGCCCTGGTTAGTACCAGGATGTGACACCACTAATGAATACCATGTGCTGTAGACTATATTTCAGAGGAAGGAACTGGCAAAACCAATTCTGAATATTCCTTGCCTCACAAAAACCCTATGAAATTCATGGGGCTGCCATAAGTCAACAGGCGACTTGAAGGCACATGCACACATAAAATAAACTGACTTAGGGAGCTGGTATATAAACTATCAGCAGATGGACATAAATATTCTGGGAATGTAATGATGTCATCAGGACCTCTATATAGATGTGCATGGAAAATTGAAACCTTCAAAAGTGCACTTTCCACATAAAAATACATATTATGAATTGAACATAGGACAGTGGTCTTTCCTCTCTCTGTCTGGCTGAATGTATTGGAAACTACACTGTCATTGACTAGGTCCCTATTATTTTATCAAGCTGTGTTTTACTCATTAAAGAGACAGGAGAATAAATGTTCCATTGGGAAGGACTGAGCAAGCACTGCATGGTATGTCATTACACCAGCTGGAAATTCATGATGTACAGAAATCCACCACAGCTGCCAGTAGTTTGGCTAGTAATACTGCTGGGAGTGAGAATGAGACTTGTGATTCTGTTCCTTGTCTTCATTCATGCTTTCTGGATTGGAGCCAGGACAAGTGATTGTAATGATCCCAGCTCTACCATCAAACTCTTATTCTTGCATTGTGCATTCATTGGTATCCACTGACAATTGGGAGGGCAGACAGTCAGAAGAAATATTCTGGGCTGATATATTTTTATAAGTAGATATGAAAAAGAACATTTAAGATACAAAACGTTAAGAGAAATTTTTAAATCATGACATTGCATTCTGTTCTGCCAGTGGGAGGATATTCTTCTAGAATGGTGATGCAAAGAGCTCAATAGTGAATTAATGTCTCTGACTTAGTGCTTTGCCATAGATACTTTATATAGTCTTTTCTTGGGAAGAACATAGAGGGGCGCAGATACCTCCATATCTTTGTCCGTGATGATGTCATTATGCAGGTGCCTGCAAGCTGGAAATGCAGATTCACAGCCTATGCAAGCATTAGCATTTGAACAGGCTTAGAAAACCAATACAACAATGAGACCTTTGGGGATTTCTAACACAATATAAAGTAGTAGAAATCTTGGCGTTTATACAATTACTATTAAATCTTTTCTTAAACTGGCCCCCATTTTTTTTTAAAGTTACACAATCTAGACCACAAAGGGAAGTCTGTAGATTGCGTAGAAAATAAATTAGGTATAAAGTTCTGGTGTGGGTTTCAAGAAAATTCTCCAGTACTCTAAATAATTTTATCTGCTGTAGCATGTTTGGTTTAAATATTATATTCAAACACATTCAAATCTTTATGTGGATATTATTTTATTAGAATATTTCTAAAATGTAAAAAGAATAGCATATACTTCCCTCATTGTTGGTAAAAAAAATTATTACTCTTCAGATAATACTATTTTTTTAAAGATCATGTATCTTAGGAGAGCTGTTTAGTTTACCTTTCCTTTGCTGAGATTCAACTTCATTTTGTCACTCTCTGCATTACTTACCAGTTACAGCTGAAGAAAAACCCAAAATTCTGAACAATTAGTTGAGGATTTTATTTCACAAAAGGATAGATGTGCGTTTGTGGACACAACTTACCACATTTTGCCTTGACTCCTTATATTTGTATCTGATTGAGAAGCAAGACATTTTCTAAAACAGAAACAAACTTAGCAGTGTATTTGTTAGCCTGGTCTTCTTTATGAACTTTAAGAATTCATATTCTGTATTTAGCTCACCTAACATGATTGATTGCAGAATATTCTCCCAAACAACTGTGGATAAACACACACCACACACAGACATACAGTAAACCCACCACATGTCAAAATGTGTATTGGAACAAAGAAGGAATCCGGGATTTGCTGCTTCAAACATGCCCAGCTGGGACATACTTTAGACCCTCCAATCTGGGACATGCCCGGTTTTCCGGGACATATATCAACCCTACCAAAGACATTTAAAGGCTTCTCCAAATAAAACTTTCAAAAGGAACCAAAGATCATTTCCACCTCCCCTCTGAGCCAGCATGTTGTAGTATTTTAAGTGTTGGATTATGACTTTGGAGTTCGCCTTGGCCATGGAAACCCACTACGTCAGCTTCAGAAAGCCTCTGAACAAATCATAATTTAAAATTTAAACCTCTGTGTTAATGGTTTCCTTAGGGCTGCCTAAAACTGCATATTAGGCAAAAAAAGAAAATAAGAATTGCTAAAAATAGAGACAAAATGGCCTCCATCTTGAGAGAGAAAACCTCAAACATGGAGCCAAACTCTGCACAAATATCAAAACTGCAGAGCTAATCAACACATACTATAATGTTTCTTTTGTTTCAAGCAAAGATATACAAAACCGTTTGATCCTGTTAACATCCCAGAACTTTTGCATATTCTGATCAGGTGGTATGTCACAATGATTAAAATATACCTCTTTATTTATTAATGAGAGCACTTGTAACTTACAAATCTATTGGATGTTTCTTATTTAATTGCAAAGTATGCTTCTTACTTTTACTAACAGAACTCAAAAAGACAGACATCCATGTGTTGAAAGATTTTTCTGATGTCCAGCCATGTTATCAAAAATTTGTCATCTAACTTTAATTAAAGCAGAGAACATAGCCTCTTCAATTTTTATAGAAAGGTGAAACAAAGTATAATAAACTATTAGAGGCTCATATAATAAAACCAATACTGATTGGCATACATTCAAAAATAAAGTGTAAAGTAGATTTAATCAGCATTAGTACCACTTTGTAATGGGAGTTAGGAAACATACATAAAAAGAATCACAAAACAATTAAAAATTGTAACTCTTACAGTACAAAGCATTTTAAAAATAATTTCTTGACTGTTAGATTTGTTATGTATTATTTTGTAGCTAAAGAGACAGGAGATAAGTACTTAAGTTTTCAAGTGTAATTTTTAACTCTGAGGGAGTTTTCCAAAACCGAATAATCTTGTTATTGTTGTTGATAAGAAGTGACTTCAAGCTCACTCAGATTTATTGAAACCCTATCATGGGGGATGTCTTGGCAAGATTTATTCTAAAGAGATTTTCCATTATTTTCCACCAAGACCGAAGGAAGTTACTCAGTAGGTACAGGGATTTGAACCCTAGCCTCAAAGAGCCTTAGTCTAACATTCAAACTGCTATACCATGTTGGCCCTCTAGAATATTGTAAGAGTTGTCTCACCTTCAGATATTCTTTATTGACCCATCTGTGTAGGGTGATTCATCCTTTCGTGCTTTTCTTCAAATCTTATGTCCCATATTTTATCCTCAAAGGCAAACTCAGCCTTTATGTTCTCTACAACTATAAAGATCCACCACTTGGGAACCTGTGTTTATAGGAACAGAAGTGTCCTTTCCCTGGAAGTGGTTAGCCTGTAAGCTTTAGTTTCCAACATCCCGGAACATGAAGGATGTATTTGTACTTTGGCCCTCCTGGTAGGCTTCCCATAGTTTACCACTGTGCAAACAGAAGGTTGGACTAAACAGTTTTTGTAGTTGTACTTTAAAATTGAGTCCATATTAACATAAGGTCAGGTGCACAAAAATAGTAGCAAAAGGCTTTCATTATTCTAATAGTTTTATCATATACAGTTGGCCATCCATATCCACAGATTCTTTAATCATGGATTCAGTCATCCACAGCTTGCAAATATGTAAAAAGCAAAAAGCAAACCTTGAATTTACCATTTTATATAAGGGACACTGTTTTACTGTACCATTGTATTCAATGGGATTTGAGCATTCATAGGATGGGAGACCTGGAGTCAAACCATAGTGGATACTGAGGAATCACTGTACATGCATTTATCAGGATCTTTAGTGATGTAAGTGGGTTTGGGAAAGCAGCCTTAAAAGTGGAATCGAAGGCTTTCATGGCCGGCATCCATAGTTTTTTGTGGGGTTTTCGGGCTATGTGGCCATGTTAGAAGAGTTCCTTTCTGACGTTTTGCCAGCACAGATTTCTCTTTGACAATTAGGATTTGGCTTTGCTGTTGGGCTGTCAGTCCAATTTGTCAATTGGTGAATAAGTTGGCTAATAACACAAAAACAGGAAGTATCTATTACAAAGAATATTCTCTCTCTTTCTTTTAATTAAAAAAAACCACAACAACATTGTTTGGGCTTATATAGATGGTTTAGATACTGTATGTGATTACATACCTCTACCTTGTGAAGTCACTCACTTTCACTATACCATATATAACTCTTGTTACTTCTTCCATACTTCTGCTATTCTATCCCTCTTTCCCCCCATCATTATACTATAAACTATCAAATGGGAAGTTCAAAATACAGTAATATATCCCACAAATAAAAACACTTGCATTTTGCATAACCTATTTATTCTGCTGAAATGTTCTGCTTGGAGGAAAAATGTAGTTCCTGCCATAACTTCTTTTTGTGAAATGTGTTATTAGTTAGAGCTAGTGTAGCCAATGAACAACAGGTTCTGTAGGCTGTATTTCAGAGGAAGGAACTGGCAAAGCCACCTCTGAGTATTTCTTGCCTAAGAAAACCCTGTGAAATTCATGGTGTCAGAGTAAGTCAGCAGGCAACCAGAGGGCATATACACTCACAGTGTGGTTTAAGTCCTGGAGTAGGACTCTGGGAGACCAGGGTAAGTCTCTCTGCAGCTATGGAAACCCATTGGATTGCCTTGGGCAAGTCATGCTCCTTCAGCCATAGGGGGAAGACATGGGAAACCCCTTCTGAATAAATCTTGTCAAGAAAACCCCTTAATAGGTTTGCCTTAGGGTCCCAATAAACCAGAGCCAACTTCAATATACAACAACAACATCATTATTATCATTCAATACAAAACCGTTTGTATTTCTATGGGGTAACTATTAAACTATGTGGGAAATCTCTTTATTTTTTATTGTCTTAAAAAGAAGTAGACTAGAGAAAAATGTGTTCTGCTGGGGGGAAAAACATTTCAACTATTTCATGCATATGAAGTGGCCACCTTGGGATAGTTGCACAATGTTATTGTGCAACATTGTGTTGGACAGAGAAATCACCATGCACCACTCAGTACTTTTACTAAGCTTAGACTAGTACAAGCTGAGCCTGGATCTCAGGCTTTAGACCTTTCTGAGCCTTGCTGCCTTGCAGGTTATAGTAGGGCTCTGCTAGAAGAACCAGCATAATTAGTTTTTGTGTCTGAGATGCCTTTAGATTTGTGTTTTTTGAATATCTTTCAAGCAGCCTTTGAAAAGGAATTACGAAATAGCATAGTGGCCTGTGTATCAAAGAAAAACTGTCCTACTGGGCATATCCAAACCTTTGGGTGTGCCTAAGGTAGCATTTAAGAAACCAGCCTAGCAATTGAACCTGTCCACTGAGCTATTAAGCATTCCAGGAGTGAATCTGTAATTACTCTGTCATCATTTGCACGTTATACCTAGGCATATACTTGTTTAAAATAATTCCTTCTACAGGTGAGAAGGTTTGTTTTTTAAAAAAAAGTATTATTTATCCCATATGAATCCCCCATAAATACATTGTTTTATCCTAGGCGTTTGAGCTTGCGACGGGCGATTATCTGTTTGAACCACATTCTGGTGAAGACTATTCCAGAGATGAGGGTATGTGTCTTTTCAACATTCAAATATTTCCATGTGCCTACCTATCTATGCAGGGGAACAAGTAGACTGCTGATGAAAATGTTTTAATTTCAGAATATAAACACCACATTTTTTCCTCTTTAGTTTAAAGTCCCATCTGTAGCAGTAGGTGGGCTGTCTCCTTTCTGCAGATACATTCCTTCCCTAAGCCCTGAAGGGAATAGCCTCCTGTCTTGCCCTGTAAGATTTGCATCTGTGTGGCAACACTGAAACATGAGTGCACTTTAGAAACAAAACTTGACATGGTGTGGATGCACCCCTTGACATAAGGCTGGGTGTTTAGAATGCTGAACATTCGTTTTGCTTGTGACAGCTGATCACTAAATGAAAAGCAAACCAACCAACCAGAATTAACTCCTGCTTCCATCTTTGTTCCTGTCCATTTCCATGCTTGTTTGCTTGTAATGTCCTTTGCAGTCTGTGGTAATAATGTGGGCATTGTTCTTTGGTTTTCCTTTGCAAGTGCTACTAATGATGCCAGACTTCTGCTGGTCCTGGAAACCTCTGCATGGGTTTTCTGCAAACGTTGTGTTTGGAACTTCTTCGAATTTTTAAACTAATTCCATTTTCTTTCCTCTTCTTTTATCCCATCCTTTCCCTGCCCTTCCCATTCCTGTGTCCTTTTTTCTCTCTTTCATAGACCACATAGCACACATCATAGAGCTGCTAGGCAATATCCCAAGGCACTTTGCTCTATCTGGAAAATATTCTCGGGAATTCTTCAATCGCAGAGGTAGTACCTCTTCTTTTTGAAAGGCACCGTGAGGCAGACAGAAGTGGATTGGCAGTGTGCTTGGTTGCAGGGTGTACCACTAAAATACATATCCTCAGATGATGAGACAAGCAATCTCTCTTTGCAAAACAATTTTTAAAAAGAGCAATCACCTCTTGATTTGTTTCTTTTGGCAAAATAAATTGCCAGAAATGTGAACAGCCCTCATCCCATCATTTAGTAACATACTGCATTTTGAAGAAGGAGTAATCTGTTTCTGTCTGCACCGGGCCAACGTTAGTGTGTGCATGCAATGTATTGATTAAACTGTTGTATGTTTCTGTTTTGCTGTAAATGTTCTCCAATGCAGATCACATAGCATTGATCATTGAACTGCTGGGGAAAATCCCTCGAAAATACGCTATGTTGGGGAAATATTCCAAGGAGTTTTTCACCAAAAAAGGTAACAGTGTTTCTGCAAACCTAATTTACACTGTAGCTCTTTCAAAAAGAAGACACTGAACACTTTTTAAAAAATGGATAACGAAGAGTCTTCTTGATTTTTAGGAACATATTAAAGAAGTTGTGGACATGTGAGATTTCTATTTTTAAGAAGCAGAGGGAGGCTTCCCACGGACAGTGTCTCTGTGTGATTTAGTACCCAGCATGAATTAGGCTGCAGAGAAGGGAATGAAGCCAGTGAGTGCAGCCCTCTTACCCCACTTCCCATAACAGTCTTAAGGCTATAGCACAAGTGGGAAATCCCTTTCAGTATAACAATTGGATTCTATTTCAGAAAAGTCCTTGTGGGTTGCACTACTGTGATGTGTAGGGCAAGAGGAAAGCAGGTGGGACCAAAAGTGTTGATCTGTTTGTCTGTCAGCTCTTAGGAGAAACATTTCAACATTTTAGAATAGAGCAAAAACAAACAAACCTCTGCATGTCTTGGGACGCTGTTGAACAACAAGAGAGAAAGGTATGGCCATCTGAAAATGCCAGTGACATGGTTTGGGATGTAAGGAAGGTCATATTTGGCCTTAGGTCCTGAGACCTCTCATCCTGGGCTATAGTTATATCTAGAAGATATCAAGTTATGCAGAGCACAAATAGACCCTAATAATCAAGAGATATGTTTTTATAAAACAACAGTAGTGTCTCCTGAATTCCTTACTGGTTCCTGCTTTTTGAACTATAGACGATAGGCTTCAAAAACATTAGGAAGTGCTAATACTTGAATAAGTATTTTTAAAAAGCAAAATAGCAAGGGAGAAAAAAAAGCCAGAAAATAGTATTCTCACATTAACCAGGACTACTGTAGGAGTAGTCCCTCTTTCCTCCCTGCTGTTAGGAAAATCTCCCTGGGTATCATATGGAACATAAGGTCAGTATGTTAGAGAAATTCTTAAAAGCACATGTGCACTGTCCTTCAGTTCAAGATTTATTGCTGGATGTACCAATTGGGAATGTGTTCTCAGCTTTTTTGCATATAAATAAGAAAACGTGAATGAGCTCCCTCACTCAGTCATCATTTTCTATAAGTTTGTGGGAGAACCTTGATGATTTTTTTTACAGTATTTGTCCTTTGTGTATATATTGAATGTTCAGGTGATGCTAAAAATTGGCTGAACAGCCAAAGCTGAAATTTATTTTAATAAATGTCTGGCTGAAAAATGATCAGCCATTCCTAAAGGATGAACTGTACACAGATGGCTTTGCTGTATTGTACCTAGCTTTGCAAAAGCTGTGGTGTAAAAACTAGGTCTTTGATGAGAATTCAAACAGAGGTGTTTGGGGTAGATTGCACACATCCCAGTGCTGAGAGTGTAAGGCGCAAAGAGAAGTTTGGAGGTTGTTCTGTCCTACATCAAGGTATCAGCACTTTCTGAGAAGACCAAGCTTATCTGTCAGAATGCACAAACAGAACACATCCCTAAGGACGTTGTCGTTCTTTCATTTTTTTCTTTAAAGTTAGATCAGAGTGTCATATTTTAGAGGGAGGGCCTTAAATAATGGCTCTTACCCTAAGCTACCTAGTCAGTTGGGGAACAAAGTCCAAATGGAAGACCTCATTATTTTATTTTAGCGAGTACACTAGATCATTTCTGCCTTCTCTTTCTCTTTAATCTTATGGTTGAGGAGTGAGGGAGATAAAATATAGGAGCAAATGAGTTCCTTTATAGACCATGCAACACACAGAAAGAGATCAAGACTGACATATTCCCTTTTGGATATGATTTGTCTGACTTGGTCTGTTTTATAAACAAGCTTATTTCAGCTTTGAATCAAATTATTTAATAAGATATCAGATAAACTAGCAGAACATGGGCTATTTTGTTAGAAAGGGTGCAAAAAATAAGAATCATGACCAAGTGTATCTTGGTTTGTGAACTCGAACGCTTTCATGGCTGACATCCATAATTTTTTGTGGGTTTTTCGGGCTATGTGGCCATGTTCTAGAAGAGTTTATTCTGGAGGTTTCACCAGCATCTGTGGTGCCATAATCAGAAAATGCTGCCAGAGAATACTTCCATGCCAGCATTCTCTGAAGATGCCAGTCACAGATGCTGGCAAAACATCAGGAATAAACTCTTTTAGAACATGACCACATACCCTGAAACACCCACAAAAAAACCTTTGTATTCTTGGGGTCTTTTGAGTTTTTGATTTTCTCAAAATAAGTATCCCGGTTGTGATATTTTTAATGCCAAGATAAAAAAGTGTTGTTTTTTTAAACAAACCCCAAAAACAAAACCACCATCATTGGGGAATCAGTTCTTAGTTCTACATTGCCATCTTGTGGCTTGCTTGTTCTGAACAGCCTGGATTTCTTTGTTCTTTTATATATACCTTATTCTGTAATTGGCATGTGGAAATAGTGATGTGTCTCTTAGGATACTGTATTCTGTCATACAGCTCTACCTAGAGGAGCCATTTCTGTTCATTGTATTTCATCACTGGCAGAACTGAGCGAGGACAGGCATGAGAAAAGAAGGAGAGAATGCTTTATTTCCATAATGACTTGCTGAAAGCAAGGGGCACATGAATGTATGTAATGAGTGGGAAGCAATATTCTATCTTTTCAAGGAACTTGGTTCATTCAGCTCCTTCCCACGTTTCATATTTGTTTGAATCCTACCTCTGGTATTCAGGTCCTCCATTTTGTGGAGTTTTTTGTGCTTGTTCCATTTGTGTGCCTTTAGTTGTTTACAATGCACACCTTCATTCATTTGTTTTTAAAAACAGTCTTACAGTCTATGCCCTTGCAGACTGCTTTGTCAATTTAGTGTTTTGCTTTTCTTTTTTTATTGTCTGGAAAGACGCGTAGAATGGTTTCAAGTAGTATATAGTCACATATTCAGAAATAAGTACCATTGAATCCAGTATTGTTAACTCCCAGGTAAGTGTGTATCAGATTGCAGCTGTAATAGCAGAATGTTAACTGAGTTGCTAACAGAAAACTACAAACTCATGGATTCAAGAGACTCCACAGGGTCAGAGGATATTGCCTGTGAATGACATGATTGGTGTGGGAGGAAATTGTTTTCATAGTCTTGTGCAGATTTGTACAATGATTAAATGTACAACTGTGTTAGTTGTTTGACAGATAGCTCTCTGCATGTGTCTAAACATACAGCTGCACTTTCACCAAATGACACTGCATACATTTTAAATTTGTATTGTAAGGCTCTTAACGTTTTCTGTGTTATACTTTGCAAGTTCTAATTCTCCAGTATAGTTCTCTGTATCAGCATACGTTTTATAGCATCTTTGAGACTAACTAGGAGAAACAAGTCTGTTCCACCAGCTTTTGTAGACTTGGGGGAGGGGGGATGCAGATTGGCAGAAAGGGGTGGCAAAATGCTGCCCCTTTCTGTCCCGGATGGAGGCAGCAGCAGACAAACAGTGTGGCCTCCAGAAGGCTTAATAAGAACCCACTCCCAGCAGGTTCTTTGTACGTGGGGCGCTATTGGTGTGCTAGCGCACAATCATCTGTGCGTTATCAGCGCGTGCCCAGGGGCATGGCAAGATGACACCCGCACGCCGATAGTAGGGCTGGCCATGTGCAGACGCCCACCCCTGCCTAACCCTAATTTCAGCCCCAGGCGGTGCAAACCGCTGGTCTGTACCGGGCCTGAGTCTACTTCATCAGATCCATATCAAAAGTGTTTCAAATTATTGAATTTTTGAGTAGAAATAATGCTGGCTGTGTGTGGTGTGTCTTTTATGTGTTTTAAAAGCATTTCCATGTTCCAAAGTATTGCATACAGCATGGGTCATAAAGCCCAAATGAGTCATATCTATATTTCTGTGTGTCTCCATGCAAGAATCTTTACAACACTTTGAAAAATTAAAACGTTCATACAGTTATTCTCTAGACGACAAGTCTAAAATCAACAGGTGCCTTGTAATACTCCTGCCAGTAACTCTTTTCCTTTTTCTTTAAATAAATGCAGGAGAACTTAGACACATTACCAAACTGAAACCTTGGAGCCTCTTTGATGTTCTCGTGGAGAAGTATGGCTGGCCTCAGGAAGACGCAGCAGAGTTTACAGATTTCCTGATTCCTATGCTAGAAATGGTTCCAGAGAAACGAGCCTCAGCTGGTGAATGCCTCAGGCACCCTTGGTTGAATTCTTAGCAAAATCTACAGATATAACACAGGGCCAGCACCCATTTCCCCCTACATCAGACTTAAATGGTGACTGTCACAAATTCTCTTAACCGGATTATAAATGACCTGGTGTTAATTCCAGACTTTTTTTTTCTTTTATGCTTTGAGGTACTGTTTGACATTTTGCTTTTTGTGCACTGTGTTCTTGGGAGGAGGAATAGTCTTTTTGTCTTCAGCTAGTAGTTTTACTGACTCTGCAGAAAACACCTACTAATGTGTCTTTAAGCATTGTTTCTTGTGTTGTGTGGCATTCAGACATCAACTTTTTGAACAAATCATCCTTTATTCTCCCCTCATGTGTTTTGGCAGGTTTTGTAACTATTTATGGAAAATATTTTAGCTGAGTATTATATAATTTACAAGTGTGAGACATTATCAAGTCAGAATTGAGAAAATGTACAATTTTATCTTTGGGAAAAGGGACATTGTTCTTGTAAAATAGTCTATGTAAATGCACCCTGTAAATGTTTATTTCCATTAAAAATGGGATGGGGACACAAATGTCAAGAGTAAAGCTACTAAATTGAGAGTGACTTGTAGTGTACAAATTGCATGTAGAGGACTTAAAACTGCTTCAGGAATCGCCTAAACTTTCCTTGCAGTAGCAGTGCCCCTAATGGATTTGGAAAGGAACTGGCTCTGATTTACAAGATTGCATTCTCCAGAAAAGCACTTTAAAGGAAAGCTGAGTCTTCAAAGGATAAAATATAACTAGTTTTAAGTGCTTTTAAGGAGGTGTCATTTGCTTTACAATTGTGAGGGGATGGCATGGTAAGAGGGCACTGCTGTTCCATAAGGATGGTTGACGTGCTAGGCACAAAAATGCAAAGAGAGCGTGGGAAGCATTTTTTGTGCAGATTAACCTTTGAGGAAAAAAGGTGCTCCACTTAAGGAAAAGGAAGAATACAATTGATGCAAAATTTACTTTAAAATGAACGACCATGCACCTTCCATACATAGCTTTACATGTTTCTAAAACAAATTGCACTAGCTTCTTTTTTTCCCATAAATTGACATATTGAGGAACTATTTTCCTCTGTAAGTTGCACACAAAATTTTAAGTGTTTTCGTAAAAAAAAAAAAAAGCTAAGTAGATTCCAAAAGAGAACTCATAGGCAATACAGATTTTAGAATGTAAAATAATATGGAGGTGTATTTTAGCCTCTTTTAGAAGTCATTGGAATGAATGTAAATTTATTTCTGGTTTTACACATTAATTATGGTGCCACTTTTTCTTGACTTTGTCCATTTTAAATTTATTCACATGCCTTTGCAATACCTAGATTGTGAGAAAAAAAAAAACCTGTGTTGTAACAATAACCAATTGTTTGAGGTGCTTGCAGTTGTCTAATTAAAGTGGTTGTTTTTTTCATAATTGTGCTCCTCCCTGGAATGTTTTGACAGCAGTAGCTCCAAATGGTTCAGTGCACTCCCGTATTCATTAGAACAGCCCTCAAATGTCAGTTGCTTCATGAACTTTTTGTCTCCGTCTTTTGAAATGGTTGTGTTAAAAAGCAACAACAGCCTATAAAGAGAACGGGCATTTCTAGCCCCGCAGCTTGTGCCAAAGTGAAAGAAAAGCATTCCGTAAGGCCCGGCTTGGTTCATTCAGCAGCTACGTGTGCATCTCTAGTAAGAACAGGCTGTTTACCAGTAACTAGTTTTTCAGATGGCCAGCTATGCAGTCCTACACGTGATTTCATGCAGGGCACCTGTGGGGGTGCGTAGATGCAGCGAAGAGCCCAGGCTAATTCATCATTACATTTCCAAAATTTTGTGTGCCTGTTTAAATCCTTTTTGGCTGAGAGCACATTAAGGGCTATATATACACAAGTTAAGTGAAACAATTAACATCCTAAATTTACTGTTTCAATGTTTATATTGAAAAAGGTCCCTACAGACATTCTCACCAATAGATTAGTAGACTTCATCTGGGTATACTGAAGCTTGTACCCTCCCCATCTTGAAATAATGAAATCTCTAGGAATGCCTACTACCTTGGTGCGCTGCTGGACCTCTCTAAGTTAAGGTCCATCATGACTTTTAATTTTATTCTTCAAACTACATCCTGTCTCACTTCAAACAGTATTCATTGCAGAGCTATTCAAAGCAGGGAAGTGACTGAAGTTGATGCTGCAACAAACACAGAGACATATCAAAACTAATTCAATTTAGAAACCACATACTTCCAGGGTGCACATCCATAGAGTTCCTTCAGTATGCATACTAAACTTAAGACATGTAGATTTCATGGACCTATGGCTCTGACTCTGATATAGGGCCCTAACAGACAGGCCAAAATAAAGCTGCGTTGGGTCACTTTGAAGGTATGCTTTTTAAATGACACTCACATCTTGAGAGGCCAGAAGGACTGGAGCGTGGCTTTGGTGCGGCTTTCTTAGGACGAATGCATCTTTTAAACAGTATACCTCCAAAGTGACACGAGGCATCTTTATTTTGACCTGTCTGTTCAGGCCGATAGTCTTTTTTATTACAGATTTTCACATACGAACCAAGCATTTACCCACTTGGAACACATAAGCATTCCCTATCACATTGCAGTTGCAAGTGCTTGAAACTTCAATATAATCTCCATCTCAAGAACACTATTAAGACCAAATCTAGTTCTGTATGGTCATTTTCAAAACTGGTTAGCAGTGTCAACTGCTTTTCTATTTACAGATAAGTTGCACACAGAATCAGTCTTAGAGTGTGTATATGTTATTTTAACACCTTTTAACCGGCTAAAAATGAACAACTCTGTAAACATTTTTAAAATATTGTTTCAGGTGGTTTTATAAAAATGAACCAGAATTTTAAAACCCAGCAGCATACAAACAGTGGCCAGGATCCTCTGTGCACTACATTGCTACATAACCATAGTGGTTACATAGTTAGGTTATGGTCGGACCTTCGTATCAGTGAGTGATCCATTCTGGGCCCCCTCGAGGATATAGAAAAACCCATGGGACCTCGAGTCCTCTTTTCCCTTATGGCAGTGTGATGTGCGTGCAGCTGAGTGCATGTGCCACCATTGGGGACAAGGGGTTTGCTGCCTGCAGATGCTCAAATCCATGGGTGGCAAGCCCACGGATGGAAAAGTCCCACTGTAGTGAATCTTTTCCCCCTTCCCACTTACTGATCAGCAACCTCTATGATCAGTATGGTGTGTGTGTGTGTGTGCACGCGCATGCGTTCCTTTCTCTTTGGAAGAGCTGACTTTGTTCTCACACCACATGAGAAACCTTCATTGCAACAGACAGAAATGGGGTCCAGAAATGGAGATGGCTCTCATGCGGGGGGACATTATGAGAACATCAGTCACCCATTTCCTGAGTGATGGGGAACAGCTCCTCACCAGTTGCTGGCCAGTAATTGGGGGACTCACGGTCCCTATGTATCCCCTGAGGATCCCACTGTAGTGAGTCCCCCCCCCCCCCCAATTTACTGAAGGGATCCATAGGAATTGTGAATGTGAAGCAGTCACAAATGTGTTACTCTTATACAAAACTGCTCAATAGCATTCGTGCCTTTGAAATTTAATGCCATAGTACGGTAGGTGTCGGTTTATAAAGCAGCACGGTACACCTGTCCCACGCCTACCAGTTTTTACTTGTAATTTTTAATTGCATTTTTTCACTGGGGTATGAAAATCGGTTTCAGTCTTTTTGGAGTTTCTCTGAATGCCACTTGTATTTCTTCCTGCTGTGAGATTGCTAAACTGATTGTTTTCTTCCTGCGTCAAAATTCATGCACTTTAAAACTTTTCTGATTTAATGGATTTATTCGCAGATTTACCTGATGTGTGCACCTTTCCAATTATCTAAGTATATTCCTGTTTTACCATGATTTGTATCTTAGCAGTTTAGATTTTAAAATATGCACTTGGTGTGCACCTTTATTTCCTCGAAATGTCATGTGAGCCTCACAAACAACTGCAAAAGAGCCATCAGGATTTCTACTGTCCTTCTTCCTGTCCTCTGTGCACCATCCCCGCAATTCCTGTTTCCTTCTCCCCCATATCAAGGGACAGTGAAAGTGTAGCCAAGTTGCAGGAGGTATATAGTGTTTTATACCATTAAGTTACCCGCCTCCACCTATGACTTGGGCGCAGTAAGATTTCTTGCTGGCTAAATTGACCTTTGAAAATAGCAAGTCACCTCAAATGTTTGATACAGGAAAAATACTATTTC
Organism: Urosaurus nigricauda; assembly: GCA_034509955.1. NCBI lineage: Eukaryota > Metazoa > Chordata > Lepidosauria > Squamata > Phrynosomatidae > Urosaurus > Urosaurus nigricauda. Next base: position 84,823,333 of record JAOEGL010000005.1, read on the forward strand.
TTCTTAGCTGTTCTAATGTTTTTGATATCCTAGGCCTGAATCTTATTGATTATCCCCCCTCAAAATTGGTTGCTAACTTGTGAATCAGTTGGGACTAACAGTAGGATTCAGGCCACAATGAACAACTCTGTTCTTTGGAAATGAATGAATGAATGAAGTGATAGGTTTCAGGACTTGTTTCTAAACACTTGCAAAAGGCTAAAAGAAATTAAGTTTGCCACAGAGTGTCCTAAGCTAAACCTCCCTCATTTAGGCAAGCGTAAGTGAAGTTGAATGTGGCTTCTAAAATTAATTCTGTAATGTTAAGCATACTTTGCAAAGGTGTATGATAGTTATATGTACCTTTCTACAAGTTTGGTTTTTGATTAATTTGTCACTGCTCTCAGTTTCCCAAGACTTATGCCCTGCTGTATTTGGGAGATAAATATTATGTTTCCTTTTCAGTGGACATAGCTATTGGCTGCAGCCTGAAGACAGTGTTTGCATTTAATACTCAGACTGTTTACCTGTATGTATAATTCAGAAGCCTTTTATCTGTTGGCATAGCAGATGAAGAGGGCTGATTGGAATCTAGTCACACCCTGCCCTTACTTTCATTTCACCTCATGTGAAATCTAAAATGTTTCTGCTCTAGTACATAATAATGGTGTTAGCAGTAGAAATGAAGCAGATAGAATAGAATATTTTCTTAGGCTGTCCATTATAAGGGATGGATTTGTTACACATTGAGTTTAACATTTCAGTAGAATAATAATTGATATAAGGACTGCTTCCTTCCCAAAAGCTGCATCAGTTCTGGAATGAGTATCCAGTCAATATTGTGAAATACAAGCCAGTGGTTGTGACATCGTCTAGTGGTATACCAATGAAGAAGTCAGAGGAGGTAGCTACCACCCGGACAGAATGGGATCGGATTTGAGTGGGTGGATTCTTCTTAACCAGTTTGTAAGCAATGTGAATTGTAGTAACCACCCAATTCGAAAATAATTGTGGAGAAACAGGCTGGCCTAGCTTCGAATCTGAGTAGCACATGAAACAGTTTGCTAGTCTGTCACGAATTTGAAGTTCTTTTGACATAAAGCACCAGGGTTCTCCAAATGTAAAGTGAATATAGGGCTCGGTCAAAGGGGAAAGTCAGATTTCATCATGAATGCTGGAAGAAAAATGTCCTGATTCATATGGAATGATGAAATGCCTTCCAGTAAAAGGATATGTCAAGCCGGAGCACAACTTTGTCCCAGTGAAAACACAGGTAAGTCTGAGCTACTCATAAGAGTGCAAAGATCACCTGTTCTGCTAGGACAGAGACCACCTTCAGCTCAAATGGTCTCCTGGACCAAGAGGAGGATGAAGATTTCTATAGCCTTTAAGTAATCTCTTGATGAGAGAGTACTGGAATAATTAAGATCGACCCTAGAGTGGCAAATACAAATAAATAGTTACCAGATAATATTTCAGGGAAGACAGGGAAAGAGCAGCTTCCAAAAAGTCATAAGGAACGCAAGCACCTGCTGAATGCCACCTCTAGATGGTGAGAGTTTCTTCTCCAACAAAATGCGGCAAACTTGTCCCACTTGTACTGGTACAATCTCTGTGTCAATGGTTTGTGGGAAGCTATAATAATGGGACTAACTGGGTCCAAGAGTTATCACTAGAGATGAACCCTCCATGGTACCAGGTGAAGGGTTTCAGGGTCCAGATGTTGAACCTGGCCTCCATGAATCAGCAGGTTGGGTTGGAGAGGCAAGTGAAAATTGCAGGCCAGGCAGAGAAGCATCACAAACCACAGTATGACTAGAATAACATCTGCTTAATCCATCAGTATCTTTGCAACCACCCTGGTAATCATTGAGAAAGTGGAAAGGCATAACCATCTGGCTGGTCAAATGGAAAAGAAGCTGCCCCCATGAGAACCATGGTGAAGGGCCCCTTGAACAAAATAGTTGTTGAGATGGTTTGCAAAGACATTGACAAATAGCTCCGTCATCAAAACATCAGACAAAAAATGTCAGGGTGGAGTATCCACTTGCGACACAAATCCCATCATAGTTCATCTGCAATGACATTCTCTTCCCGAGAGATGAATCATCTATAGGAGAATCTTCCAAGTGACACACTGATCCCAAATTGGAATTGACAGATCTTATAATGTCCTGGACCTTGTGCCTCCCTGTTTGTTAAATAAAATATCACCATCATGTCAGTAATGATCAGAGTGGTTTTGCCTTGAAGAAAGGATCTGTAGGCTCTGAGTTCTTTTTCTTGAGCATATTGATAGGAAATATAGCACATCTTGAGCATATTGATAGGAAAGACTTGCTGGCAGACCACTTCTCTCTGATGGTGACCATTGGAATGGACACCCATCTTCTAGCAATGCATTCTTGGTCACCAAAAAATGTGGTTCCAAGGGGAAAAAAGTATGCCCACACAGACATGGGTAGGATTGAGCCACGAGCCACCAACCCAGGGACTTGTGCACACGTCGAAGCATGGCAAGTCTTTTGTGAGGAGAGTCTTCAAGAGGATTGAAGACCATCAGGAACCATGACTGTAGATGTTGAGACTGAAGGCAGATCATTGGGGTGACTGAGGTGTTCAAAACTGAACTGAAGTCAGGCCATTGGAGTGACTGAGGTGTGTCAGAGAAGGACTTGTTCCTATTTGCCAGATGTTTTGTGTGGACCACTGACATCTGAGCATAGTTTTTACTATACAGGTAGTTCAAAATCTGTTTTTTGGAAGATAGGTTGCTGGTGAAGATGAATCCAGAATGGCGGCAATAACCCTCACCACTAGGGAAAAAGTAAGATTGCAGTTCTCCCAATTGACAACCATTCCCAAAGAATTCAGTAGCAACAAGGTTTGATCGATGTGTTGAACCAGCTTCTGTCTGGAATTGGCAACTATGAGCCAGTCATCTATGTAAGGGAAAAGTATCACCCCTTGTTGAAGACGACAAACTGCCATAACAGCCATGCACTTTGTGAAAACGTGAGGAACTTTGGACAGGCCAAAGGAAAGGACATGGAACTGGAATGCTCTTCTCCCTCCAGCGAACAAAATGAATCACCCGTGAGATTGTCAAATCCCACTGTGGCAGTATACATCCTGGAGACTGAATGTCGGAAACCAGTTCCCTCTTTGCAACAACGGAGGATGGAAGTCAAAGGCACCATTCGAAATCGCTTGTGGGAAATGCAGGAAATAAGTTTCCTGAGATCCAATGTGGGGCAAAGTTCTCCATCCTTTTTCACTATGAACTACCAGGGGAGGGGAGGAACATAGGTGGATAGCAGACACCAGTGTGGTTTCAATAGCCCCTTGGTCTAGTGAGGTGGCGACTTTGTTGAGGAGAGCGTTGGAAAGGGAGGTCACATTAAATACCCCCAGTAGAATTGGTTGTTATCGCAGACCAGGTAAAGTTAAAAAAGGCTAGTCTGTCTCTGAAAGTTGCAGAGAGAGCGGAAAGAATAGGGGCAGAGGAGTCAAAGGTGCCCTTGTCCTGGTCCAAAGCAGACTTTTTGAAAGTGGAATGATATGTCAAAGAAGGTTGCCTTTTACCCAACGATGTTGAAGACTGAGACTGATATCTAGATACCTTTGCAAAGGAAGGATTGAACTACTGCCTTTGGCTATAAGTAGATTTCTGCAATCTGAACTCTGGTATGCAGAGAGCATACCATACTTCTTCCTCTTTGCTGTCATTTTTTTGGTGTAAATTCCAATTTCTCCTCTGTGTTCTTGCTGAATTAGCTGGATTCATCTAGGGCCATGTCTTTGAAGGTTTCACTCATATGCATGGGAAGACTCAATGGGTATAGCAAGTCATGTCTCCTGAGTACCACTGAACCTGTAAGTATCTAAGCCACACAGTCTGCCACATGGCAAGTGGAGTTAATTTGTTGTCCTACCAAGCTATGTGCTTCTCCCTGTAGAGCGTTGGCCAATGCTTCTCTTCCTCCAGGAGCTTACTGAGTAGAGGTAGCTACTCAACAAGTCAACAATTTTTGTTGATAGGCCCCCATGTTGGCCATATGGTTCATGATATGGAGGCCCAAAGCAGAAGCAGAGTATAATTTCTTTGCCACAAGGTTAAGCTTATGACCTTTATCTGCAGGGACTGACGTGGCAACTTTGACTGGAAGGCCTCAACATCTGAATTTGACTTTGGGTGTTCAAAAACCCTGCTCGAATCTGATTTGGTAGAGATTATCTGTCTTCATCAAAGGAGAAGAAATTGTTGAAGCAGTTTTCCATGAGCAGCAAGACATCTTTTGAAGCGCGGGCAAGAATAGAATATATGCAGGAGTTGATACCTTTGACTGTGTCGGTAAACAGAATCCAGAGGTTCAACCTTGTGTTGTTTGACCTGGATGTCTATAGCATTAACCTTTCATAGTATCTGTTGTGAAAAAGCCTGAACATCGTCAGTGGGCGAAGCTGATTCACGGTCTACCGTGATGGAGACCTGTTGGCCATTCCTGACCACAACAAACCTCCAAAGCAGGAGAATGGCATGGAGTTTCAGGCAATGTTTTTGTTGCAAAGATTGTTGGCAAGGAGGGACAAGAGGCGGTTTGTGTTCTAAAACAGTGGCTTGTTGTGCTTGATGCTGGTGATCAACAATTCTTGGTGCGGAGGAATGTCTAATCTGTGACACCAGAATGGACTGGACCACAGGGGGTCTTGCCAAAGATGAATTGCAAGGTAGGTTTTCAAATGTAGTGATGATATGGGACCACATAAACGTGGCCCCATGGCACAGTGTAAACTATGATCCCTCTCATTAAAAATCCCCACAGGTTCATAATAATAAAGGGAGTAATGGGTCAAGTGTCTCATGTGAACAGTGACGTCAATCCTGTGAATCATCTCTGTGTCTCCTGGCTTCGAAACCGGCCTCGAATGTGATCTCCCATGGTACTGTGGGGAAGGAGATCATGAAGAAGAGGAATCAGAGTATCAGTTCACAATACAGCATAGAGATGGGATTCTCAAGGGTGTGCCTGGAGGTGAGATTACTTTGATTTGAGTGTGAACTAGAGGCGGAGCCCGCTGAATTGCAGTTCCCACCAGCTTCTGAGGAGAATCAATACTCTCGCCCTCCAAAGATGATCTGACCCTCAACAGCCTGCTGTGACTCAGGTGGAGAGAATGGTTTTGAGGGCATCATTGATGGGAGGTCCACAGGTTCTGGTTCTGACAGGGTTGGAGCAGCCTTTGTGTATCTTAGAGGGACTGTCCTTATTAGAATGCCTTGGCTGTTTTGTCTTGTCTTGTCTCTAAAAAGATGGGGAGATGAGAGTTCAAGTAGTATAGAATGCCCCGGAGTTGGAGGGATGACTCTGCAAGACAGAGGAGGTGTCATCTCCTTTTGTACTGTCCCCAATTGGTACCAACCGTTGAAACTGAGCCTCTTACTTACTAGTATTGACCTCAGGTTCAAGGTGGTGTTTCATAGTGTGAGATGGCGGGGCTTCAGAATTGGGTTTGGGTGGAGCAGAGAGTCACAATAGGGGGCTTTGAAGGACAGAGTTAACCTTTGAGGTGAGATTCCTGATTTTTATACATTTGAGGCATAAAGGCTTTACAGTGGACACAAGTACTGACAATGTGTTCCTTGCACAGGCAAAAGAGGCAGCGAGAATTACCACTGCGGCTGGAAAGCTTTGCCACAATCTCCGCATCTCTTAAAGACATGGAAGAAGCCATCTAAAATGGAATCATAATCAAGGCAATCTGTAAGACGGAAGATATCCATGTTTGAGAGGCATGCAAAGAAGCCAGAGTCATACAAAGACATCAACAGCCAAGCCAAAGGATTTAGCAAAAAGAGCAGCTTATAACACTTTCCAAAATGAAATTGCTGCAACTGAGAAAATGTACAAGTAAGGTTTCTTCATGCTGCTCACACAGTGGATGAAAAGAAACGGAGGTAAATAAGTGGGAAGAGCAGAAGTAAAGCTGGTGGTAGGCAGAGCTACTGCCAAAAATCTGCCTTGGCTATTCTAGGTTCTGAATATGTTCTGTGCAGGTATAGGAGCACCCAGTTGTGTGAATCGGAGACCATGAAGGTGGTTTTATGCAACCCTCTTCTCATGGTCTTAAAGACCACTGGCTCCCCTCGTCTTTCTTGCACATCCATATTTTAACTGAAGGCCTCCCACTATCCTTTTTCCCCCCCATATCAACCCCTGGATCTCTCCACCATCCACACAGTGGCAATGCTACCAACTTTGGTATTCACTGCTCTAGCACATGGAGCTGTCAGCAGATTCTCTGAAAGGAGTCCTAAGTGTTGATGTGGTGATAATTTCTACTTTGCTTTGAATGCAGTATAGCAGCTTTTATATATATGGGACTGTTAGATAAATTACAGAATCAGTAGTGATGGAAAATATTTGGGTGGATCATTTCCTTACCTGGGATCAAAGAATCATAGAGTTGGAAGAGACCCCAAGGGCCATCCAGTCCTACCCCCTGCCATGTAGGAACTCTCGATCAAAGCATACCCGACAGATGGCCATTGAGCCTCTGCTTAAAGACCTCTAATGAAGGAGACTCCACCGCTCTCTGAGGGAGTGTGTTCCACTGTTGAACAGCCCTTAATGTCAGGAAGTTCCTCCTAATGTTGAGGTGGAATCTCTTTTTCTGGAGCTTGCATCCATTGTTCCAGGTCCTGTTCTCTGGAGCAGCAGAAAACAAGCTTACTCCCTCCTCAATGTGACATCCCTTCAGATATTTGAACAGGGTTATCATATCACCTCTTAACCTTCTCTTCTCCAGGCTAAACATCCCCAGCTCCCTAAGTCGTTCCTCATAGGGCATGGTTTCCAGACCCTTCACTATTTTAACCACCCTTCTCTGGACACACTCCAGTTTGTCCGCATCCTTTTTGAATTGTGCCCAGAACTGGACACAGTATTCCAGGTGGGGCCTGACCAAAGCAGAATAGAGTGGCACTATTACTTCCCTTAATCTAGACACTATACTTCTATTGATGCAGACTAAAATTGCATTGGCCTTTTTAGCTGCCGCATTGCATTGTTGCCTCATGTTCAATTTGTGGTCTACTTGGACTCCTAGATCCCTTTCACATGTGGTCTCATTCAGCCAGGTGTTCCCCATCTATATCTGCGCATTTCATTTTTTCGCCCTAAGTGCACATTTCTCTGTTGAATTTCACTTTGTTAGCTTTGGCCCAGCTTTCTAGCCTTTTCAGGTCATTTTGAATTTTGATCCTGTTCTCTATGGTATCAACTACTCCTCCTGACTTTGTGTCATCTGCAAATTTGATAAGTATGCCCCCAATTCTGTCATCCAAATCATTAATAAAGACATTGAAGAGCGCTGGGCCCAGGACAGAACCCTCTGGTACTCCATCATTCTCTCCAGGATGAAAAGGAACCATTGTTGAGCACCCTTTGGGTGCAGCCAGTCAACCAGTTACAAATCCATGTAACGGTTACCTTGTCTAGCCATCATATTACAAGCTTGTTTGTAAGAATATCATGGGGAACCTTGTCAAAGGCCTTACTGAAATCAAGCCATTTTGCTGGGACTTCTCCTGTTCTCCAAGATTATTGCCAATGGTTCCGATATTACATTTGCCAGTTCTTTTAATACCCTTGAATGTAGTTCATCTGGTCCTGGAGACTTGTATTCATTTAGATTAACCAAGTATTCCTGTACTACCTCTTTACTTATTTTGTGCTGAAATTCTCCTATTCTGTCCTCTGCTCCATTGTCCTCAGGTTGAACACCCTTTGCCTTTCCTGAGAAGACTGAAGCAAAGAAGGTGTTGAGTAATTCTGCCTTTTCTTAGTCCCGTTAGCATTCTGCCATCTTCACCACACAGTAGCCCTACCAATTCCTTCTTCTTCCTTTTGCTGCGGACATACCCAGAAAAGCCCTTTTTAATGTTCTTAATCTCTCTAGCAAGCCTGAGTTCATTCTGCGCTTTAGCTTTTCTGACTTTATCCCTACATGTGCTAGCTATATGTTTGAATTCCTTTTGGTGATTTCCCCGTTTCTTATACATGTTCCATTTAAAACTTAGCTCAGTTGAAAGTTCCTTAGTCATCCATCCTGGTTTCTTGAGAAATCTTCCATTTTTCTTCCTCATTGGGACTGTTTGAAACTGTGCCTTCAGTATCTCCCTTCTGAGGAACTCCCATCCATCTTGAACTCCCTTCGCTTTTAGTATTTCTGACCATGAGATCACCCCCAGAATTTCTCTAAGTTTACTAAAATCATAAGGAGAATTCTGCCCTTGTGAGATCATGTTCCTGTAGAAGTGCAGAGACTGAGGGGTTGCTTGTATAATACACCCTTTATCATTCTGTAGATAATAATGATAAAAATTATTCCCCAGAATGGCACAATTATTAAACATATTCCAGGATTAATATGTACAGAGATTTTGTAGCACCTCTGAGACTAACTGGAAAAAACGAAGTTTGTAGCACGAGCTTTTGTAGACTTTAGTTACTTCTTCAGCTGCTTATGGTGGGGTGGAAGCCAGGTACAGGCAAGAGTTTAACTGAAGAAATATGTATTTTAGGATTATTATCCTTAAACAGCAAGTTACCAGACAGGTTATTAAAACTGACATAATTGTGATTTATTAACATGAATTAAAATGCCCAACCAGTGCTGCAATGTGACAGTATATTAAAAAAAATTAAAGTTCATATACTGTACTACTTCCACAAAGATCACACGCTTTTGCAAAAGACTTGTATGTACATTACTATATCAAATGAGAAGCATTAAGCAGTTTTACACGCAAAAGAAATAGTATTTACAGCACTTGTCAGAGACATTAGAAACAATCTATACATTAAATTACAATGTCTGCAAATAACTGTTGAAATAAAAGAGCCATGTCCACACAAAACTATAAAAATCTGTATTGCATTTTCTATCTATATGCACACAAAAACCGCTGACAGATGAAAAACCTGTTAGTGCCATCACTTAGCTGTGTACTTTAATTACATATGTATAAAAAGTAAATATAGAAAACATTCACTAAATGAATTTAACTGCAACAATAAAATTTAAAGTTATGCAGCATCAAATCTACTGCCAGAACAAACAGCTGGAATGTTCACGTACAAAATAAAAAAAAATGCCTAATACTGGCTCAACAGCACAGTTTCAGGAATTTTTTAAAGCAAAAATGGGAAAAAATACAACGAGAGCGTGCGCGCACTGGTGTTCGCTTTTCTTTTCTTTTTTTTTTACAAAGTATCATGTACAAGCTTTAAAAAGTACCTTGAACAGGTACATATGAAATATACAGTTTTTACAGAACATTTTTAAAATGTTTAAAAGCAAGGGGCCCTTTTTTAATGCCACCCTGAACCATGATAATTGTTTTGAAAAGTGGGTGGCACCTGTGCTCTGTGAATGGGTATTTGCCCAGGCACGGGGGATGCCTGCTGAGGTCCTTGCACACCATGAGGAAGGGAGACAGAGCCAGGGTGAGGACAGAACCCTGAAGCGGTAGGTGCTGGAATACTGTTTGGTCCTTGAGGCTGGATGTGAGGACCCTGACCTGGGAGTGGACAGTGGGGTCCTGTTGCGGCAGGCTGATGCTGGGGGCCCGGTCCCAAAGTTGTGTGATGTGGAGGTTGCGATGGATAGGATGAGACCGTTGAATGAGCACTTGAAGGGAAAAGTGGAGGGCCTTGATGAGATGGATGGTGCAGTCCTGGCGTTGATGCCGTGTGAAGCCCAGAACTTAAAACGTTGGAGGGTGGTGGTGGAGGCGGCGCTGAATTTACAACATGCTGGTGTTGTGCTTGCAAACCTTGGTGACCTGTTGTGGGGTGAGTAGTATGGTGATGTGAAAGGGGACCAGGAGGAGGTGGCGGCGGCGGCAGGTGATGCCCAGCAGCTTGAGAATGGATGTGTGACCCTGGGGCCACTGCTACTGCATGCACGGGACCTACGACGTGGGCCACGGCATGCTGCTGATGAGAACTTTGCTGCTGCACAAGATGTGGTCCTGGAGCTGGAGGGGGCGGTGGGGGCGGTGGAGCACCGACAGTTGGACTTTGATGGTGAATACTGGGATTCTGAGATGGCAAAAAATGACCACTGGTTACATGGTGTCCTGAAACAGGCTGCTGGCACGCTGTACCAGCCAGTGCTTGATTTGGTCCAGAGGGAAAAACAGTTTGTTGGGGTGGTATGTTATTTTTCAACTGATTGTAATTTTGAAAGTTTCCTGAGGGGGGTTGCTGGTTTTGAAAGTACGTGGAGGAAGGGGGCGGGGGCGGGGGTGGAGGGGGGGCACTGGTGTTCAAATTTTGTTGGTGGAACTGATTGTAAGAGACCGAAGATGTCTGGGAAAACAGTGTCCCACTGGGCTGCTGTTGGGTGCTAGGCTGGAGGTTTTGTGCTGCCGCATAAAAACTTCTGTGAGTCTCTCTCTGAGGTGTTCCCACTTGAGGTGACTGAGGATGATGAGGTCTGTATGGTGATCCTAATGGTTGTGAATGAGGCTTTGGTGAAAGGTAGCCATGCTGTACAGGGGTGTGTGGCGTAGAGGATTTTGGAGGATTTTCTAAATGAGGGGAAGGGGGGCAGTGCAGCTTCAAGGGTGCAGAAGGAAGTTTCTGCGCAGGCTGATCTGTTGCACTACGTAAAGGAGGCTGGGATTGATGGTTTTTTGAAAGTGCTTCAGTATTATTTGTCAATGGCTTCTGTTGCTGGTCACACTTTGAGTGAGTCGTATTCTCAGCCTCTGGGGTATCAGCTGCAGTCTCCCACTGGGAATCCTGTTTTGTGGGTGTTTTCCCAAGTGATTGAGCAGGAACTACAGGACTCAGTGAAGTAGTCTACATTAAGAAAAGGAATAGTCAGTATGCATCCTCTACATAAAAAGGATACCTCTAGAAATCTGTGTCTCTACAAATGCTGATTTCTACAGGCTCCATTTGTTTGACTTCACAAATCCAAAAGATTCCATTTTCAAGTCCCTATAAATTGCCTGTCAAAATTAACAGGGACACTTCTGTTTCATACCATCAAGTTACTAATATTCACAGTTCTCCATTACTCATATTCAGTTTTCCATCTTTTTATAATGTAAAGTTTGGCTTCAGTTTAACATGTCTTGCTGCTTTTAAAATATTTTATTTATATACTCATGTATAAGCTTTGACAAGTAAGTAAAAAAAAAATAAAACTGACTCCAAAAACCTGAGTCAGCTTATCCGCAAGGCAATATAAGTACCGTACTTTTAATTCTTTTTTTTTTTTTTAAAGAACTGTCCCCCTCCCTGAGTAAAGCAAAAGGAGAGAACTTAGTCCGGTACCAGGAGTATCTAAAAGACCCCTCTGCTCTCTCCACCACAGTGCTACTTCTGACCTTTCTGAATGCAAGGGTGGGAAAATGGTGGTAGCGGCGGTTCTTTGGTGCTTCCCCTCAAAGGAGTGCCGAGAGGAATTAGGCTTTGAAGGATCTGGATAAGACATTTATGTATGTTTGTCAGCTTTTCTGGGTTAAAATCAGGCTAAACTGGGTTAAAATGATCACGTTAAAGATAAAGGCTGTCATCATTGCTAACGTAGGGGCTAAACAGACAGGCAAAAAGAGGTGCTTTCAGGCTGGCTTGAAGGCGTGGCATTTAGATGATGCATGCCCTGAAGCCAGCAGAAAAGTGCCCTTATGCAGAGAAAAGCCATTTCAAAAAGAAGGGGCTTTTTTTCTGCTTCTTCCTGGCTTGAAGCCATGTCATGTGGTCATGACATGAGCAGTCCAGCTGCCTTGAGAGCCGGCGGTACGGTTTCAATGTGGCTTCAGAAAAGGCAGCTTAAAGCAACTTTTTCCTGCCCATCTGTTTCGCCCCTTAATCATAATTTGCTTTGTTTTGCTTTGCTTTACATCCTTTTTGATGTGTGCATTTTCTTAGCCCTGCTTGTGCCTGGTCACCCCTCCCTCCTTGCACACGAACATTACAAAGCCACCATTTACTATAGTTCCCTCCTCATCCACCCAGCCTTTAGGATGAGCACAAACTGTCAAGCCAGAATTTTAAAGTTCTTTGGCACTATTTTCCTTTGCTTTGTCTTTTACATCCTTTGTTACATGCCTCTAAGTTTTACCACAGGTCATATCAAAATCTGTAATTTTGGCCCCAAAACCTGCCCTTGACTTATACATGACATCAACTTATAGTTGAGTATATATGCAAAGCTATGCAATTACTGCCTACTGAGGCTTAGTGTATCTGATCCCTTAAGAACATTTTAAGTAATGTTACAACTAGCTTTCATCTCATATTTGACAGATACAGAAAAATGTTGGGCTCCATTTTGTTTAAGGTAAGTACACTGGCTTTGGATGAGAAATGACTTGTCAATCTTGTCTGTGGCTTCTCCGTTAGAGATGAATAATTTACAAATTAACTTTTAGATACAGTGTCATTACACGTGAAGCTTTCTAGATAACATTTAAATGGAGTATGTCTGCAGTTAAGATTATCAGGTGGAAAATCTTGTCTTATATATGCAAGATTATAACTTTTCAAATTTAACACTGGCCCTAAAAACACAGGAATTCCACTGCTGCATTAGAAAGGTCTAGTCCCAATGTTCTGTTATCAAGGTCAATAGCAACATTACCCTTGTCTAACCAGGATAATGGTGATGGTCTACCTCAGTATCAGATGTTTCAAACTATATTGCTTCTGTTCACAGTGGCATTGCCCCTAAATCCTACCTAAATTTAGAACATTTATTTCAATTTGCAAGAGAGGGAAGTTTCCTCTTTAGGGAAGTTCCAGTCATGCACATGCCCTTTACAAGTGTGATTATATTATAGGTAGCATTACCTTGCTTCCTTTTGATGGACTCTTGCAAGTCTTCAGAGAAGTATCTGGGGACGGACATTCACTTGTGGGCTCAGAATTTTCAGGATCAGGATCTGAAATAACAATTACAATCCATTTACACTCTGAACTATCATAAAGACTCATATTTTTAGATGGATTATACATTCACATTCAGAACCAGAAAGGACACTAAAGACTGGGTGGTGAACAACTGCTACAAATGTCTTCACTTCAAGCTAAGGAAACACAGAAGAGCACGCACAATCGCCAAAATGCTAAAAGCTGATCCAATACAATCTCAGGAGGAACGGAGTTCTTACCAGAATCCTTGTCTTTCCTATGATCACTAAGAAGCAAAGCTCGCTGATAACTTCGCTCCCTCACTTGTTCCACAGATGTTGAAGCGGTCCTTTAAAACAAAACCAAAAAAATGAACTTCAACTTGCTCTTTTCAATTAAATATAAATATACAACCTAAGTTCAGTTATATATACAACGTAACACCCTCCTGTGATCCAAACTGACATGAAGATGACCCAAAACACTCAGGTAAATTGCAAGGGTTTTTTTAAAAATGTATTTTACATATAATTTTCAATGTTAAAATGAACTGGTAAAATGTAGGGTTACTGGATTATACCATGTTTATGGGAGCTTTCTTGAGTTCAGCCTCAACTTCTGAAAAGGATGCACAGCGTTTCAGAATTGTTTGAATTGAATTGAATTCTTTTGCAAAACGTGAACAATTAAAGTTTTGGTGGCCCATTGCCACGTATTCCACTTTCTCTAATATTTTAGCCAGCTCCATATCAATAATTTGCAACAGAATTTTAAAACTTTATTCATGATGGAGATATGTTATTAAATTACTCCAATACAGATTGAACAATCACTGCTCCAAAGAACTATTACATAGTTCAAGATTGGTGCATCACTGGCATTAAGTTACAGTTTCATACTATAAAATATGTTCAGGAGTAGCTGTGATGGCCAAATCTAAAGAAGAGTGATACTTCGTTTGAGCAACTAAAATGCACAAAACACATCATGCAAGATTTCAAAGCTCCACTGGCTTTTTCATGGTTGGCTCTTTTATGGGTTATGGATTTAGGTTCATACTATATGTTGTAGATAGATGGTGGGCCCTCAATTCTTCAATATCTAGATGTGCTGGCTATGTGCCGTAAATCATCATTCATTCAATATCTACAGTGCTAACCCTGATATAAATACAGTCAAGAAATATAGGCTTTTCTACAGACTGTTACTATGAAAGTCTTGGTTGGTTTTTGTTGTATTAATGGCAGCAGCATTCTTTCAGTACAAGCTCTACAAAGCCACAGATTGGAGGCATGCTGTGTGCTCTAATTTATTCCACATTAGGGTTTTTTTTTCCCTTTCTTTCCTATTAATTTCAAATTTCAAAATTATTTTTAAGTGTATACATCAGGAGAAGGGGGTGTCCACGGATGGTGGAATTCGTGGAGGGGGGGGAACGCAGAGGAGAAAGGAAGAGGAGGAAAAGTGACAGCAGAAAGGAAAGAGGAAAGAAGAGGAGAATAGAGGAAGAACAGCAGCAGCAGCAACAGGAGGTAAAAGGAGGAGGAAGAAGAGCACTGGTGCAGGGGGAAGAAAAGGAGGAGGAAGAGTGGCAGTGGCAGAAGAGGAAGGAGGAGAGAAGAGGAGCAGGGAGAAGGAATTGCTGGCGGAAGAAGGAGGAAGAGAAAGAAGAGAAGCCCCCTGTTGTCTGCCATGGTGAAAGTGGGGAGGCAGGCTTTGGAGAGGCTGGGGTGCAAAGTGCCATTGTCCCCAATGTTGGCATGGCAATGGGTCTTGAGCATCCATGGATTTTGGTATCTGAGGGGGGATTCGGAATGGATCCCCTGTGGATACCGAGGGCCGACTGTAGTTCAAAAAAGGTTAAAAGGTTAATAACCGCTGCACTAAATCAATGTCAAAAACAGAAGGCCCCAACCCTTAAGTGTTCACCATAAATGCCAAGGGAAGACTTGTTTGTGATGTATCTGCAAATCAGCCAATTGAATGGGTTAAGAGCACTGTTATAGTTCAACTGTTCTGAAAAGGGTAGTACACTCGTCCCTCCACATTTGCTGGGGTTAGAGGCACAGGAGCCCAGTGGATGTGGGAATGCCACACACAAAAGCACTATGTTTTTGCCTGAGAGAACACCTCTCAAGGAACCTCTAGGTCCTCCAGTGCAACTCTGTGGTCAACATCTGCCAGACATTGATCATAGAATTGCATTGGAGGAGCTAGAAATGCCTAGTGGGTGTTCTCTCTAGGAATCGCTAGGTGACACGTTTGGTTGACCACAGAGTTGTGCTGGAGGACCTAGATATTCCTAGAGAGAACATATTAATCCATGAATAATCAAATCCACAAATGTGGAGGGATGAGTGTACCATATTCTGAACACTTGGTCACTTATATTATTCAGAGTATATTCAAATATCTCCATTAAACTATCCATTTAATAGCCATGTATTTACAAAAGGCTTACCACTGAACCTCTGGATCATTCTTTTCACTTGAAACTTCTTTTGATAAAGAGGAGTTTTCAGTTTCCTCTGAAGAGGCGCTATACTCAGTGGCTGGGAGTGGCAACGAGAGGCTAGCAGTGTGTTCCCTCTCTGCTTGTTCCCCATTTTCATTGCCGTTATATCCATCAGTGGCAGCACTGTTTCCTCCACTAGCAGCATGTGGTGATATGGAAAGAAGGGGAAAGCTTTCTGTCTTTGAGCCACTTTTTCTGGCTTCTCGTTGCCTCTTACGATATTCTAGAAGTGACACCTATGGAAAGAACAAATGGAAGTATTATTCCTACAAATCAAAATATTCAACCATTCTCAGATATAGCTCACATTCCTTCACATGCCATACTGAAAATACAGTTTGCAATAGTGATGAAAGACAATGCAACTTAGATCTGGATTCAAGGATGTGCTAGTTTGGGGGACTGATCTATGCAAGGCACAGAACAGCCTTACATGAGCTGACATGCCTTTCAAGAACAAAATACTGATCCAACCCAATGCATTGTCTATAAAAGAACACTCTAAAATTACTTTTTAACAGTCTGAGCACCTTCTCACTTTGGGAATGCAATGCAGGTTAAATGAGGCAGTAGCAATATTCAGCCTCTTAAAAGTTAGTAATTCCACTGCTATTTTGATTGTGTTTACATTGTTTAGACTGTAATTCACAATATGAGCCAGATGCTCGTTTGACTGTTTTACAGTATTTGTCACACACCTTTGCTAGCTTCCCTTAATCCAAAGCCATTTCTCTGACCTACATTTGCTCTCATGCAAGCAGAACTCATTTTGATGTCTACAAGGTGGTGGGCGGAGAGGCTTCCCCCTTACAATTCCTCTTTCTCACTGAAGGATCCAGAAGTTTTCCCAACCCTCAGAAACAGCTTCTCAATGAGCACAGTCAGCTGCAGTGACAAATGAAATGGAAGTGGAAAAGCAACGCAAGCAACTATCTTTTATATTGTTACTGTAAACACATAGTTCTTTGGAAATTCTCAAAATGGCTTGCAAGAGATCTTCCATTCAGGCATCGAGTAAATCAATACTTCCTTAGCTTAAGCAATACTAAAGTTATTTCAACTTTCTAACAAATCTGACTTCAGTGAGAGATACTCATGAAATGTAGATTTTTTTAGCCTTTGACATTGTTAAGACTTGGATTGTTTAAAAAGAAACTTTAACGTTTCCAGCCACTGAAAACTTTTCCTACATGCTAAAGGAGGGAAAGTATCCCCAGCAGTCAACTAAAACAGACTGTTTTCGTTTTTGAAGCTGGGGAAAAACATCTTTAGGATGAGATTATTGAATTCAGGGCTAGCAACACTGACTCTTGGATGCCTTTTGTAAGTTTATTGCAGGACTGCATTCCTAATTTTTTCACATGGAATACACACACAACATTTTTTTTAAAAAAAAGAAATGAATTATACTTAAGACTATAACCTTTTTCTTTTGTGGAGGATTTTGGGGCATGCAGTTTCCATCCATCAAGTTGTCACTGTTGACAGACCTTCCAAAGCCAGCTACAAGTCCATCTTCAGAAGTACAAAAAACAGGTGCTTCCATGAACATGCCTCTAGCATCATCTGGAATCAGGCACTTTGACTCATTTATTCGGAATCCACCTCCTACCTCCAACTGGTGTGAAGGAGTTAAGTCCCTCAGATTAGAATTCATTGAGAAATTTACACCTGTCCTGTCGGGACTCTTTACCCATGTAGGATATACTGTTCCTCGTCCACAGTGCACACTTTCCAGTTGGCTGTTTGCATCAGTTCTCTCATGGCAGGGGGCTTCTAGGGTTTTATGCAGTGCACTTTGATCAACTGCTTCAAGTCCCAACTGAAGGTCTGAGGTGACTTCTTTTTCTCCTGAACACTGTCTACCACCATCATTCCTACTCCTTGGACTGGAATAACCAATAGTCTTTATTTCTTGCAGACATATTTCTGTAAGATTGGAGTTTCTGAAAGAGTTGAGTGTCAGCATTGCTGATGATGACCGGTCATATCCCTACATAAAGAGGAGAATCAAGAAATGTAACAGTAATTTGGCAAAGTGAAAGAAAATGACACCACAATGGGATTCACACATGACACTAGATCTGATTTTCTACTTTCCTTATGTTTTATGTTTATTTTTCTTTGTTTTGAACAGGTTTTAGGTTTTTGATACTTTAATTATATATTTGTTTTAGTTATTGTAAGCTGCCTTGAGTCTCAAACTAGGAAACAGGCAGGACATAAACAGAACAACAATGGTGTGTGGAATTCAAATTTTTCACATCTCAACATCATCTTCCCACAAGTTACTTTTTGTGAAATCATCTCCAAACTACATCTGAAAACTATGGATTATTACTGTTTACAAACTCTTGGTTTATTTAAAGCATGGTTTGTCATTGTGTCTGAATCTAAAACTGTGGTTTATTTGCCCAACCACCCAACTTAAAAAGAGGAAGTGCCAAAACATTTGTAAAGAAATACACCAGAAACGGAAGCAACAGATTTGGTCATCTATGAGACAATTCATGACTAAAGTGGCAAACTATAGCTCACATAAAACCACAGGTTCACATGAAATGCAAATGGATCTATATTTATTGAAAATTATTTATATACTAGAATCTGACACTGCAGAGGTTGAAAATGCCCACTGGAATACATAATCTCATTTTTGGAGACTTGTGCCTTAAAATAGATACAAATGTCTTATCTCTGATGGGTATGCCCATTCATATAGAAGACGAGGATCCTAATACTGGCTAAAAGTACTCAGAATTATAAGATGAATGATACCAATCAAATACAACATGACACTTGGATATTTCAGAAACCTGAGTTTGGGGCAGAAGACTTGACTGATTCATTTATTCTAACAGATTACAGTTTGGAGATTAATACATTTTAACACAAAAAGGAACAATAAATTTAAGATTATTTAGTTGGATGGAGATTATTGTTTCTTGAGATGCAGTTTTTCCTGATGACTACAATGAAATACCCTATGTACTCGTATATAAGTCAAGGGCAGGTTTGGGGTCTAAATCATGGATTTTGATATGATCCGCGGATAAGTTGAGGGTTAAATGCAGGAGCATGTAACAAAGGCTCTAAATGGAAGGAAAAACATCACCTCCCTCTCTTCTCCCTCTTTGGACCTCTCCCAAGGGTCAGATTCTGGGCATGCAAAATGTGGATACAAACCTCTGAGTTCTCTCTCCCTCCATTCCCTACAACTCTCCCAAGGTTCATGGCCTGCAGAAAGGGGACCCAAACCACCTATTTCTCTCCCTTTCCCACAACTTCTGCAAGGCTTGCAAAAAGGGGGGGACACAGACCTCTAATTTCCCTCCCTTCCCCACAACTTTCCCCAAGGTCCATGGCTTGCAAAAAGGGGACACAGACCTCTGATTTGTCTCCTTTTCTCTCTCCCCCCCTCCCTTCTTCACCAGCTTTCCCAAGACTCAGTGAGCAATATTAATGTATTGACCCATATATGTCGACCTAGGATTTTGGAGCCCATTTTTGGGCTTAAATTGTTCGATTTATAGACTAGTATATACAGTATTCAATTTTGTCATAGCTGACATTTGGTAAATGATGCAGAACAGCCTAAAGGCCAGTCATACCATTGTTCATCAATGCCTACATTGCCTCGCAGGAGCTATCCAGGGTTTAAAGTTAGCACTTTTCCCCAACTATACCTGGAACAAATCCAGAGACCATCAGCATGCAAAGGATTTGTCCCATCACTGAACCACAGTCCTTACACCAAAAAATGAATACTAACATTTGTGCAGATAGAAAAATATTTTGAAAACATGAACCTTACCTCTTGATTATACGTTCGCCTCTTAACTTCTGGGGAACTCTCAGGTGAAGAAATATTCTGTACCAACAACACAAAACAATTTGATGATTTTGAAGAGATCAAATTATAATAAAGATATTGTTTCTAAAAAGCAATTTTGCAACCATTTATATGCATTGTCTCTTTTATACAGGTGTTAGATTTCTAGTTCGAACCACTATACATGTGAAAGCAACACATATACAGCTCCCACACTGATACACTTTATGGTATATAACCCAACACAGATTACTATTTGAAGAACTAGGTACATGCAACCTGGTCTTACACTCCCCATTTTTTGTTTGCTTCTCTCCTTCCCTTTTTAACACAGCGCCTGTTTCATACACATTCAAATAAATGAGGTGGCATTCAAATAAGGGAGAAGCTATGGCTGTAGCTTCAGACCCAGTATACAGTCAGCCACAATTTAAACAAGTTATAATTTTTCAACCAAGAACAAACTGTGGATTCAGACTGCAATTTATGGTTGCTGAACAAATCATGGTTTGCAGAGATGACTCTGGACATTACAGTAATCCAGATTTAAATAAATCATACTACAGTTTGTCAACATGTACAAATATGATCACTATTTCAATCTTCTTAGAGCTGTGTTATCTTGAAGAGAAATGTGGTGCCCTGAATTGCTCAACCAGACAAGTTTCACTGCTTGGATACATTAAACTGCTCCTCCATTAACTTTAAATAGAGTAGGGAGCTGTTTGAATTTCCACCAGTTTGTCACTTCATCTACAACCTTCTGTAGCATATGATAAACCATTTCTAAGAGTCCTTTAATCTGCAATGGGTTGGATAGGAAGGGTGCTTGTGGAAAGACCCTGCTCTGTAACCACATAAAGTTTTTTCCAGGGCTGGGGAATAGTGGTGATTTTGGGGTTATTCCTTGTCCTACTCCAGAGTAAGATTTTTTTCTTAATGTTACTCCTACTCATCCTACTCCTGATGCTGTAAAAACCTCTTACTCCTTTACTCCTACTCCCCAGCCCTGGGGAAAAGCCCTGGTTGCTTTTCAAGGCTGGTGTGTGTGTGTATAAGTGTCTCTTTTTGCCTCCCAGTCCCTTCCCCAGTGCAGTATAATAAAATTGTTTTTTGGTGTTTCCACGTACAATATAAAAACAGAAATAAGGAGTAACAAATATAATTTGTTACTCCTTATTCCTACTCCTATAAAAACCTCTTACTCCTTTACTCTTTACTCCTACTTCTACTCCCCAGCCCCGTTTTTTTTTCAACAAAGGCAAGTTTATAATTTAAACATATATTATGCCAAAATTGTTGTTGTTAACTGCCTTCAAGTTGACCTCAACTTACAGCAACCCAAGAGCTCTGCTAAGGTTCTGCAGACTCAGGGCCATGTCCTTCTTGATTAAGTTTAACCATGTAGTATACAGTCTTCCTCCTCCCGTCTACCTTTCTACGCATTATTATTTTTTCTAGTGAGTCATGCCTTCTCATGATGTGGCTGAAGTTCTGCAGCCTCAATTTAGTCATCTTGGCATCTAGGGAGAGTTCAGGCTTGATCTGTTCTAGGACTCATTTCTTTGTCTTTTTAGGTGCCCACAGTATCTGCAACATGGTATCCAGCACATCTCAAATAAGTTGATTTTCTTTCTGTCAGCTTTACTCAATATCAAGCTCATGCATCCATACATACGTAGTGATGAGAAATACAATGATATGGGCAATCCTAACTTTAGTGTTCAGTTGTGTATCTTTGCACTTCCGGATCATAGCTGCCCTTCCCAGTCCTAGTCATCTGATTTCTTGACTACAATCTCCTTTTTGATCAATGGTTAATCAAAGGAATGGGAATTAAAAAAACTCTTTTAATTTCCCCATCGTCTCCATTGATAGCATATTAGACATTCATAAATAAGGCTTTCTATCATTTTAGGCCATGACAGTTCCTAGATTAGTTTTAAGAACCTATATTTAGCAGTCCCTTTCTCACACTGATCAACCAGTTGCCCAAAGGAAACCTACAAGCAAGAGATAAGGGCAATAGTGCCCTTCAAACCATGTCCCCCACAAACTGATGTTAGGAAACGTATTGCTGCTCATCCTAGACTGATCCTGGATAACCATCACCAGCAGCAGCTATGGGCAGCTTTATGCTCCTTGATTTTGTCTAATTCATTCAAAAGCTACCAGAAGGAGTAACTATCACCATCTTACCATGTTTTAATAATTTTTTTAAAATAACATGTTCCATAAAAATTTTAAAAACTTGACTTGATAGAATGCTGACTGAACTGAGAAGAGAATAATACATAAAAAAGCTCACCTCAAAGTGCATTGCATTTCCATGTACACATGGAATTACTGGAGTAACAGGTGAGTAAATGGGCTTATAGCCATTTCTACAGTTTTCATCATCTGCTTTTATTCTAGGAGGAGTAGCAAACAACAATGGATCTGAGGCAGAAAGATCAGCATGAGTTGGTGTAGCATATGGAGAGGGAGTAGGTGTAGATGTTTCTGAATAGGCAGAATCCAACAGCTGATATAATCTTCGTTTTTTTAGTGGTGTAGTGAGGTCTGTGTGTTAAAACAGAAAAGACAAAAAAAATTATTTATTGATGTATTCAGACTTTAATTCAAGCCACTCTTAAATCATATTATTAACTAAGTTTGAAAAAGAGATCAAAATTAGCTTGAGATATAAGCAAACATATCTGCTTTCAAAGTTAACACTTGCTTATTGTGAAGAAATATATGGCTCAGAACTGTGCTCTGCTATTTAGCTGCAGTCACTCACAATATAGCTGGAGTGAGGAAAGTGTAGACCCCAGTCCAATATTGTAGGATGCCATACAAGACCTGCAAACATCCCAGACCACAATCAAGAATTATGTGTTTCAGACAAATGCAAAACCAACCAACAAACACTCCTAAAACATCTAGGCATAAATACAGTGGTTTGGGCAGATTTCTACCTCCAGCCTCAATTTTTGCAAGTCAGAACATGGTTAGAGAACAGAACCAGCAGCACAGACCAAAGAAGACTTTTACCTGGTAAGGAACAGCTGTCATTCAGTAATAGCGGGCTTCTACTTTCACCATTGATTGCAGGACTTCTAGATCTTTCATGACATGGTGAATTAAAATTATCTACAACTACTGTGTTTTCTTCTTCCAGCGCTTGCTTTAACCATCGCTGCAAAATAGCATTTTAAATAATTAAAACCACTCTAACAATACCAAGTCCGATTTATTTACCTCCTCATTTACTTTCAGCAGGGGGTGTGAATCATGAAGCTTTCCAGATATTGTTAAACTCAAAGTCCCAGCATTCCTTGCCATCAGTTTATGAAGGCCAGGGCTTCTGAGACTTGGCAATCCAACAATATCTGGAGGGTCATATGATTCCCATCCCTAACTTACACGTGTCAAAAATGCCTAGAAAAATAAAAAAGTCACAAATGCTGCTGTGTAAAGCTTCCTTTATTAGTACCTCTCTTCTAATCAGTAAAGTTAATATTCTCAATATATTTTTAAAATACATTATTTGTGTCAACTTCCAGATGAAGAAAAATTCAGAGGAAAAGATAATTACCTTCTTACAAGAGCCAATATTTTCCACAGGTTCTTTCCTCCGCCGTTTTTCAGATAGGAACGGTGATGTAAAACGAATATAGTGCTTAGGGGTAGTATATACATGTGGGCTGTAAATGAGACCTGGTAAAGAATTCAATTGTGTAGCCAAAACCTCAGGATCTGTCGTTATACGCAGAGGCCTTTCTGAAAGGCTATCTATAGGTTTGCCAGTTTTCTCACTCTTCTCACTCAACCATTCATCCACCAAGTGCTAGAGAGAAAAGAGGAAAAGGCAGCATAAGATGTTCAATTTTGTCCAAAATTCAGCAGCAAGGAAGCACATTACTGTAATGCTTTACCTGCAAAAAAGCTGGTTTTGACTTTTAAAACTCTATCTAAATGAAGCTGTTTATCAGCCTAAGGTGCCTGAATGCCTTCCTCCAATGAATCACTCCAAGCCCTTAGATAAGGACTAAGATTCCTGCGGCCTCCCATGCCCTGTTGGACTGAAAGCCCCAGTGTTCCTCACCACTGGTTATCATGGCTATGTCTGCTATAATGTGTAGGACAACATCTGGAAAGCCACACAATTACCACCCCTGACTCAGTTCATAATCGTGAGGCCTTGCTCCATGTTTCCCCACTCAATATTGTAGGGGCAAGTGTGACTTAGTCCACTGTGGGAGACCTGTCTGTCTTCTTTTGTTTTGGTTATCTCTGAAGGATTCTGATGGTATGTCAACATAATTGCCCATTTTTGCTTCTATATTTCTTTTAATGTTACTGTGCTGTTAAGTTATATTAATGATAATTTCAAATTTGTTATGCTAAAACTATTTGATTTGTTTCTGTAAACTATCATGTGAATTTTAATTACAATGCCAGAATAGATTGCTACTCTTGATATGCTTCCTCCTTTCCGCATAGCATTTAACAAAGGATAGGTGAGGACATTTTAGGGTATAAAGTATTGGCATTTACTGTGAAGTCATACTCTTGGATGTACAGAGGAGCAAACCTGCCTCCATTTATCCTGTCTCTGATGCTGTGTGAGGGGAATAAACCATGCGATTGTGGTTTGCTCTCTGCAGCACCCAGAGAACGGGAGGCCCATATGCATGCCCAGTGCTTCCTCCTCCCCAATTTCAAAGAAGAGGACATTGGGACTTAATGTAAAGGTGCCTTCTGAAGAGGTCTGGGTGAGGCACTTGGAATTCTGCACCGCTACCCTACATCAATGCAGTAACAAGACATAAAAGTTTGAGTTTAGAAACACATATACCTTTTTTGTTTTAGGATATTTAGTAGGGCATTTATTAAGTGCTGGGGCTTCTAGTTCAGGAACTATTTCAGCAACAGTTGTCTCCGTTTCAGGCTCAGCTGAAAGTGCAGCAGTTTCAGGCTCATTGTGCTGTGAGCTAACTTCCACATCAGGAGATGATGGCTGAATATCTGAACACATGCTAACAGTTCTGTGCCGTCTCCGCTGCTGGCCAATATGAGTTCTACTTCGAGAGAAACTTTTCCTCTGTTTTGTCCTATTGACTTTGGCAGGGGTTGGCTTGGTGGCAGTTTCCTCTTTTGCTGGTTCCTGGCAAAATACAACAGATGTAGCAAATTCAGATCAGATTAAACACATGCTTTATGAATTTAATTTTCAAAATAGGAGAGAAACAAGAGTACACATTTAAGAGAATTTTTTTCTATTTTATGGTATGGATGTGCATCTGCCTTCTCCTGCTTTGGCTTTAACCACTTGAGGTTAGCATATCTAAAATATTTCCTCCTCCTACGCCTGGAATTTGAGATCCATAGTAGAAGCCCAGTTTCTATTCCAAGAGGTTAGGTTGGTAAGTATATAAAAGACATAGGGGCATCCTGCCTGTGGAACATCCTCCTCCAGGATGAGAGACTAGCTCCATCCCTTTGACATTTTGTTTGTTTGTTGTTGTATGCCTTCAAGTCGTTTCCGACTTATGGCAACCCTAAGGTGAACCTATTGTGAGGCTTTCTTGGCAAGTTTTTTCAGAGGATATTTGCCATTGCTATCCTCAGAGGCTGAGAGAGTGTGACTTGCCTAAGGTCACTCAGTGGATCTTCATGTCTAAGCCAGGATTCAAACCCTTGTCTCCAGAGTCATCGTCCAATGCTCAAACCACTACACCATGCTGGCTAGCCTGATTAAGTTTTGTAGAGCCTTTGATCTTTATAACTAGAGTTTGGCTTTTCTGATTTTTTTTAATCTGATTTTTTAAGTTAGCTGTGCTTTTTAAAAATGCTCTTTTGGTTTATTTTTAAAGTATTGCTTGTTTTTATTTGTTTTAGCTAAAATGAGTACCCAACTTGTTGGGGGCAATTAGCTTAAAGTTGTAAACCGCTTAGAGACTGCTAAGGCAGTATGAAGCTACTATTGCTATTGCTAATGCAGAGACTAGAACGCGGAACAATGGATGCAAGCTGCAGGAAAAGAGATTCCACCTCAACATTAGGAAGAACTTCCTGACAGTAAGGGCTGTTCAACAGTGGAACACACTCCCTCGGAGAGTGGTGGAGTCTCCTTCCTTGGAGGTCTTTGAGCAGAGGCTGGATGGCCATCTGTCAGGGATGCTTTGATTGGGAGTTCCTGCATGGCATGGGGTTGGACTGGATGGCCCTTGTGGTCTCTTCCAACTCTATGATTCTATGATTCTATAAAGCCAATGCAACTAACATGAAGTTTTGGGAATTAATTCTTTCAAGTCATTTTAAATGTAGTAAAATGTTATGAAGCTACCTGAACAAATTCGGTATCATTGATGATCTGTGCATCCTTGCATTCTGATTTAATTTCAGTTTTAGCAGTACTGATTCTTTCCAAAGCCTGCTCTCTTCTTTTTTCTCTTTTTTCTAGCCGGGCAAATGCTTGAAGGATGGCTTCCATTTTCCGTTCTTCTCTGGTCTGAAGAATTTAATAATATTCATTTTAAAACATTCCATACCCTCAAGAGAAACTGATTTAAAAGTACTAAAGAGATATCAAAATACAATATGTTCCTGTAAAAGTGAAATTCAGCAAAATACATTACAAAATCGTAATACAATTAATGTTGGATACTCAGGAATGGCACTGTGTTTTCAATGTGCAACCAGAAAAAAAAAAAGGGGGGGGGGGAGATTATGCATGTACCTGCCAAGAAACAGATGCAACAAGTATCAATTAATACATCTACTATATCTTACCATAATTTATAGTCAATGCTTTACACTGAGGGAGCAACATTAACTAGCACTAAAACTCAAGCAGTTCATTTAACTTTACATTTTTTACAACAATTCTGTTTAAAAACGTATTCAGAGAACATTTTGTATGTTTCCAAATGAAAAAAAAAATGTTATTTTTTATTGTATCACATTCGATTTTCCATCAATACAGTCATTTTCATAATTGGAAAAAGAGTTTTGAAACATGTTGAAAATGGAACGATAGCTTTTAAAAATATACTATTTTATGAATACATGTTTATAATTTTAGATTATTAATAATGTGATTTGGCAGATTAAGTACAGTCAGATTGTGCTTGGTGCGCAAGAGTCTGAATACAGGGCCTGTGTTGATGTGCAGGGATGGGGTTCTTAGGGCATGGCGAATATATTTAATTAATCCTGCCAGGCAACTTCACATTATCACCAGCATATGAAAGTCCTACTCAAACTGCCAACTCCCAGTTTTATTCCTGAAAATCTTAACATCAAACTTACCATGTAAGTATCATGTGATACAGCAAAACATGCAAATAGCTGATACAAAGAATGAACACAATTAAAGGATAATACCATCATTTAAGATAGAGAGGGCTTCAATATGCTGTTCACCACCAATAAATCACCAGTTCCTGCATTTTTAATCCAGTTCTCATGATTTCCAAATCTACTTTATTACTCTTTCATGAAGACATAAGAATGAAGGAAAATACAACAAAACGCACAAGCAGGAATAGCTTTTTGGGTCAACTCCAAAGCATAAAATACATTATACAAGCTTTCAAAGCATCAGGCAAAGATGTTAAAAATCATGCAGGAAAAATTGTGATGTTGTTAGATTCACAGGCCTACATTCTCCTGTCTGAAATGTTGTCAGTTAAGATAGTACTAAGGGATTTCAACTGATAACATCTCAGATAGAATGTAGTCCTTTAATTTTAACAGTGTCACCATTTTTCTCCTGTATGATTTTTAACATCTTTGCCTGATAAAGAAGCCAGTGAAGCTGCAAAAGCTTGTATGATGTATATTATAACTTGGGGTTGGCCTCCCAAAGGTCAAATTATGTTGTATTTTGCTGCACGGGCCACACGATTACCCCTGAATATTTTTTTATAACAAAGGGAAGGGAATGATTAAGTTATCGATTTCATATAAAAAGATACTAAGGCATATATGCTTCTGGGACAGATGACTTTATGCTATGAAAGAATGAAATAAGAGTCCCATGCAATTAAGAGAGCAGGACCCATGTGTTCTGAACAAAGCTTCAGCAGTTTGAGCTTATTTTAGCAAAGACATTTCAAGTGTTTTTTTTAAAATAGAGGAAACCAAACATCTCCCTCCTGCACTATGCAATTTGTACCTGCTCAAAGACGTTAAGATTTCCAACAAACAGATCTGATTTCTTGCTACATGAGCAAGCAAGCACTCAGAAATCTTTTAACAACATTCTTACTTTGTCCTAGCCAGTTGGTAAGAGTTGTGTTCCTCTATCCTCTTTGATGTTTATTAACCATGATATTTCAAGCACATTTCAGTTCTTTTTTTTTTTCCTGAGCACAATCCACTCTCTTAAGCCAGCCAGCTGAGCTAGGCAACAGGCAAAAGCTACAGCTTGAAGGAAACGAAATGCCCAGGCCAGCCCTTCTTGAACCTTAGGAGAGAGTGGATATAGTATGAAATAACAGAATGGTTCATTACAGAGTTTATTTTCCTCTGTTTTGTAGCCAGGCCACAAAGAAAGCTTTTCCAAGGGTAAAGGATAATAATGATTCTTCACCATCATTTCTCTGCAAAATTGTTATCTATTCTTTCTACTTCATTATCCTCTCCCCCCCCCCCCCCAATAATAAATGCATTACATGTAGCTAATATAAAACACAACTCAGACTTTTGATGTCACTATCACTATTTTCAATTTTCTGACCAAAAAAGGTGTGAAGATCCATATCAATAAGCACAATTAGCACCTGAAGCTGCACTCATACATCAGGATCAATGAATGTAGTTCTCTATATAAAACAAGAACTTATACTAAATCACTACCTATGATGTCTTTGATTACATACTATCAACTATATTTTGCAACATAAAGTTCTCCTGCTAGCAGACATCACACTACCAGACCAAAAGAGTGTTAGGCCTATAATACAACAAATGATACAAGATTCTTTAAGGCAAGTGCCAAGAAGGCTGAGGCAACTGAACATGCAAAACTCTTAAGATGTTTGGCAGGGCAGGACAGACCTTTAATGTCTACAGAACAAATAGGGATTTCTTCAACATTTTACAGTTAAGTGTTCCGTCAACACAGCTAATAACTACAGGAGAAAAATAACTTTAGTAATTACACATTCCATGAAAGTGTATATTTAGAAGTTACTCGAAAAACCTAATCCTGCCCAGAGAGAGAAATCACCTTGCTATTGACTAACAGGATTGTGACACCATCCCTCTGATCTCACAGCAACCATGGATATATGGGCAGCTTATTTTGTTAGTCATTCTTGCCTCCTTCTTTGATAGCTGTGCTGTGCATCCCCAGACTCACCAAACCTATCAAGATCTTTAGAAAAGCAAGCTGAAGACGCAGATGGGAGGAAGATGGAGACTCCACCACCAACTATTGTTACAAAGCTGGTACTTTCCCCCATTCTCTCCTCTGCTTTTCTAGTCATTTTTTACTGCTGCATCTAGATCACAAGACTCCTGTCTTCCCATGATAGACCTGTGCAGACCTGTGAAGGAGAGACTAGGTGGAATCTCTGGAAGTCTTTACACCCCTATCTCTGGAGACCCTATAGGAGTACAGTGGCAAGCAAGAGGCAGGGGGAAAGTATGAAGGGAAAGAGTTTCCTAGATCTGAGTGAAAGGAAAGGACGTGAAGCACAGCAGGAACATAAAATGTGAAGCGGAAGAGAGATGGTGCATAGTCTAAAGCGTCCTTCAAATACTGTTTCAACCTGAGTGGTCAAGGAAAGAGGCAGGTAAGACAAAGTTCCCTTCTTGTAATTTTATTTAGTACTAGGCAGGCTTGGGGTGATGCTTAAATTTAGGTAGTGATCTTCCATTGAAAAAGGTTATCTTTCTTGGAGTCTCTGCTCTTCAGTATATGCATACTCTTATTACTGCATACATATCAGGATTCAGCCCCTTCATAAATGAATTTCTTCTCTCTAACTATAAATTAATACAATCAGAAACTATGAGTATTTTTTTAAAAAAATGCTGGCTCTGAAATGCAGGCTTTTCTGATAAGCCAGGAATAGAATAGAATAGGAATTTTATTTTTATCCCGCCTCTCCAGTAGGATCACTTCCTACTGCTCACTTCCTTGGAAACAACAGCATGATCTTAAAACTTTGTATGCAAGGTACACAGTTTTTGTTTATCTTCCTTGCAGAGAAAGTGTAATTGCTTCATTACCAGTTTATTTTCGGAAATAGCAAATCAGGAGTGTTTGGGCAGAAAATGAGGTAAAAGAGGGCTTTGCCTTCTGTGCATCCAGTGCAGAAACATAGGCCAAAGGTGGAAAGATTAAACTCTGTGAACTGGCATCAGCCTGCTTGGCTAGAAAGCAAGATAGGGTTTTGTTCCCTACAGGCTAGCACAGAAGTACAGCATGTTGCCAGTGAAGGCATGGAGCAAATCATATCTTGGATCCTCTTTGACACTGGTGGAATATAAAGTTTTGCCAGTATAGTTACACTGGGAGGAGCATGTCGACAGCATGAGGTCTCTCTACTCCCTCCAGCACCCATTCTGTGGCCATTTGGGTTGTGGTTGGGGTGGAGCTGTGCCTTGGCATCAGAAGTTCTGTTTGTTTAGCTGGGGTGGTGATAGTGCTAAGGGAGGCACTCAACACTTTCACAACATCACTAGTAACCCAATGAAACTCAGTTGGAACAGAAATCAGGTGAACTGAAAATGGACAGATTGCTTCCTCTGTTGCCAGTCAACTGTGCCTCTGTGATGACCTCCTTATGAATGAAAATGAAAAGCCTTTTACTTGGAAGAAGCCAAACATATTGGTTGAGGGAGCACTTGTTCCTAGTTTTGGAGGGGGAGGGGATTCACCTGCCTTCTCCTCATTATTTATTGATTGGATTTATATCCCACCTTTCTCCCAAAATGGGATTCAAGGTGGCTTACAATAATTTGAAAAGAGACATAAAAAAACATTAATTATAAAAGTTAAAAAAGCATTAAATAGTACTAGTATTCAAACTAACAGTTAATTATCTGTTTTTATCTGTTTGCTAATAAAAATGCTCGATCCATCCTTGCTGGCTCTCCTTATGAGTAAGCCAATTTTTAGACTAATAAACATGGGTGGTGGTGTCTAATTAATACATTTAATGTGAAGAAGACATATAAAAGTACAGTAATGTTTGAGAACTGTTTGTAAATATGCCAAATACACCTAGATAGCAATTTACCATATGCCAATAAATGAACAAACAAACAAAGTACCACTAAGAAGAGTTGCATATTAGTCCCCAGTAAGGATAATTTTAAAATGAAAGATAAACAATATAGCTACCAGTGATGGCTATGATTAGCTGAAGTAATTTCAGGTTCTTGTGTGGCCTGAAACAATCACTCTAAATTAGCTATCACAGTATGTTCAGAATCCCTTCCCCTAACCCTTAAAACACATATTTCTTTCTAAGTTACATCTCTGGCAGCTTCACACATTTTAACTTTTGGAATTCTGCATTACAGAACAAAGATTCCTTTTCAAACAATAACTAGTCTGCACCAATCTCCCCAACCAGCTTTGGTTTGTGTTAGAGGCAATGGTACATGAGGAATAAAGAAGAGAGTAATACAAGTCTGGAAATAAAGGAGATGCAAAGCCATAAAAGGCTTTGTTTAAAACAACACCGTATAGTTCTGAAAGAGGGATTTGAGAAAAAGAGGAAATGTTCCTGAGAATTCATCAGGGCAGCTTCTTCTTCTTTTGAGGCACAGGGAGGACTATCACAGAATGAAGGGTAGAAAGGACATGAGGAAAGCATACATTTAAATGTTAAGCTACAAATGTTTAATGATAAAAGTTTGAAATTAATACAAAAGAACATTTAAAGCAACTGTAAAGACTGAAGAAGCAGTAGAACATGATTACAGTACTAAAGTACTGAATTTTGTCACTTTTTCTGAAAAGAGAGAAATGGGAAGATACTATGGAAAAGAAACCCAGCATGGACACAATTACCATTATGTAGAAATACTACATAAAATAGACAAAAGGCTTCAGCGTTAGGTATAGTGCAGGAAAGGGACATTAACACTTTTCTCTATTTTCTGCAAACGTAGCCACAGTAATTTACATTTTGAAAATACTGAAATGTTTCGTTTCAGGTCAGCTGAAGGACTCTTTGGGATTGCCCTTCATGCACGGCACAGCATTTTATGTAGCCCCAAGGAGATATGGGATTATGGAGTAACTGAAAATGGAAGAAATAGTAAGATTTGACATATGCTTATATTATAGGAGGCCAAGAGTCAAATACTGTGAGACCAGCACATAAAGTCTGGATGGAAAGACTGGGTGTTGTATCTTCATTAAATTCAAAGCCCCAAGGCAGAAGTGTAGCTGAGACAAGAAAAGATGCAGTATTGGGTAGATAGTATGCAAGAAACATTAATGATTAGTTATGGCTGTCTTCATAATTATCAAGAACAAATGGAACTTCCTAGAAAGGGAACTCAGGCAGGGAGAAGTGGAAAGCATAAGAACTAAGATCTGTACATAACCCACACTAAGGGTAAGAAGTTGCAGTTTAAAATTAGGAAGGATTTAGCATAATTCCTACCTGTCATATTTTATGGAAGGAAGAGACTGGATTTGATGATTTAACAGATCAAGTAAGAGATCAAACAGCTACAGAAAATTACTTTATGTCCAACAAGGAGGCATATAACAATTTTCTCCCAACGTCTACTACTCAGTCCTTTCGGCAATATCCTTTTACTTCAGGATCCTCCACATTTGTGGACCTCCACATGTGCACTATTTCTGCTCATCTTTTCATGTACTCAAGCTATTGCTCAATGTCTCATCCTTCTTTTTTAAAAAAGTGAGGCAAGATTAAGAAAGAAATATGCAAATTAAACATATTTGTGTGCCTCTTTTTCTTTTAGTAATTACAGGCCTGTACACTTTTGTCAATAATTTGTACCTTCCTATAGAGGAGGATTTTCCTTTGGCTCCCACCCTCATTAATAATTTATTTCATTTGAATAAACAACCAGGAAAGTGTTGGACAATATATATTTGACCAACGAAGATAAATCCCAACCATCTGGATGAAAACATAGAAAGTCTTTTCTAAGGACTACAACAATACATAGAAACAGAAAACAATTTGCAAGGAAACTTCCAAGAAAGAGCACACACACACACACACACACACACACACTTTTTTCAGAAATTAGCAATCAAGCCAAAAAAAGAAACATATTCACAGATTCATTCACATAAGCAGGTTTGAGACATGGTTAGCAGGTATCAAGGAGCAGATTTCAAATATTCTCAAATGCTAAATACCTAAGAGAAGCAGCAACAATTAGCATGGGAAGAGCAGCTGTCACTAAACTTCAGTGACAGCTTTAAGCAGCTACTAACTTCCCAACTTACCATCTTCCTTTTCCTTTCTGCAATCTGCTCCTCTGATTCCATTTCTACTTCATTGCTAACAGGAGTTTTTTCTTCTATATCATCAATAAAATCTGGCTCCTGAAAGATGGAAATGACTGCTTTACAGAAACTCTACAACTATTGCTGCTGCTATAACCTAGGGAACTCTAAATGCAATACAATACTAGGGCAGCAATCCTATACACTTACCTGGGAGTAAGTCCCACTGAATTCAATATGACTTACTTCTGAGTAGACAGGCACAGGATTGCTCTGTAAGAAGCTTTGCGTCACTAAAAGAGTAGCCAACCATTTAGCCAACATGCAAAATCTAGGAGTCACACTTTCTTACACAAAAAAGAGTATCAACTGACTAAAATATTTCTCCTACCCCAAATACATAAACAGCTGCATAAAGTTTAATGCTATCTGAATATATGCAAGCTAACAAATTCATGACAACTGCTTAGTTGATTGAATGTTCAGCTATTAAGAACAAAAAAGAAAAGGATAGAAAGAAACTGGGATCCAAAACTACGGGGCTTTCTAGATTGGCAAAAAGAAGTGTGTTCATGGCTGCATGAAACTCTAGCCTTTAGATGAGAAAAAGGGAAAGTGTGCCATGAAAACGCTTTTTTTACGTTTTAGGGGAGAAGAAGCGCCTTTAAAAAGGTGCTGGTTTTCCCAGCTTCTTTTTTAAAAACTGTGGAACAGCGCAGCTCCATCTAAAGGCTGCGGTGCAGCTGCTAAGCATTAAGGAAAAGGTAACTTCATGTCACACTTTTCTGCCAATCTAGAAAGCCCATTATCTTATTTTAAGAAATTTGTTTCTAAATACAGAAGATACTTTACTTAATTTAGGCTACTTTTTGCATTCCATTTAGATGATAAAAACATTCATTGAGATAAGCTAAACTAAGAATCAAGTAATGTTTAAGAATACATTTGCCACTTCACTAAGAACACTAAAAGTGTTACGTGTGTGTACGAATTCAGCCATAGTTCTGTGTATAAAATTGTCAATTAAGAAATGACCAGTATTTTGTCACTGGCACAACTAATTAAATAAGATATGTTTAAAATCAGCTATATATTACTACAAACACACACACACATATGTATATGTACAGGACTTGATATAATCCTCCCCTGAAAAGCAAGTTTTTGAACCTATACAAACAATTTTTTAAAAGTACTAGATATCTCAAGTGTATATCAAATATAGGGTACTTGTAACATGTTAATATTGTCTAGGGAGTTTATAAGACGCCAGGGTCCCCATCGCCCAAACGTCACCAAGCTGCGACGGAAGCACCATGGTGGGATTGCGCCTGTGCTATTAAAGTGTTCCACTTTTCTTTTCATCATGGGCTCGTTACTGTAATAGTCAGGAAAACAACCCTTTTTAATTAACTATTTAATCCGTTAATAAAAAAGGGCAGTTTTCCTGACAATTACTATAATGAGCCCATGACAAAAACGAAAGCTGAACACTTTAATAGCACCAGGCGCAATCCCACCATGGCGCTTCCATCGCAGCTTGGTGACGTTTGGGTGATGGGAGCCCTCATGTTTGAAAAACTCCTAGGACACAAATCTGTCTTTGTTATAATTCTGGGACAAACATTTAATGGTATACTTCATCATCCAACACCAGCAGAAGTGAGACTTTAATCCCCTCCCATTGCATCCACTAGGCTGAAAATGTATGAGAGCCCTGCATCTTTAATGGCTCTGTAGAAGAAATAATTTCAGCAGATATTGCTTCTCATGCAGCCAGATTAACAAACAACACATGCTCAAATTCCGCTTTCTACACAGGCATTAAAGGTATAGAGCCCCTCCAATTTTCCATATGGCAATCCTATCCCTTAGCTATTGCAAAACACTGTGCTTCAGATGATTTTCCAGCTCTCTAAAGCATGTTTTAGACTATACAAAGGGCTGCTAGAGAGAGAAGGATTACTGCCTTTGGTGGAAGCAGCAGGATCTAGCAGAAGTATACCTTTGGATTCTGGCCTGCAACCAGTTTTAGAAGTTAGAATGTATAATTAGAAAAAATGGAAAGCAAGACATTACCACTATCAAACCACATGTTCATTGCACTCTGGGTTATGATATGGACTTTAAACAAATGAGAAAAAGTGCCTATTGTGGATCCAAACTCTCCCATCTCTTTCACCTCCCAGTTTTATTTGGAGTATTTAATCAACAACATAATAAGTTTTGCAAAAGTCAATGGACATAACTCTAGGGCTGAGGCAGTGTCATACCTACGTGGAAGTTTATGCCAGCAGGTATACAGTTCCCCAAACTGCTTTAAAAACATATTTGAGGGAATATATAAGTCCACCTAGTGTCTTAGAAAAGTAGTAGAAGGACCCGTGTATGCAATGGGCTGAAATGTCCTTCCCCCAAAGTACAGCAGTCTGCATATGATGTCTCTGCAGATCAGTGTCTGTAGGAATTGCATGCTGTGCCTTGTGAGATTACTGGAAAAGCAAATTATTTTTGCTATTCAGATGCATTTCCTCCAAAGCAACATACAGGCTGTATTTGCATGCAAAACTAAACAAGTATTCTAGAGAATCCTGATTTATTAGGAATAAGCTGTGTGCTGCTTTGTTCCTACTGGGCTCCTTTCATCAGCGTGTGTAGCTAAACCCGCCAGGAATGAAAAGCTTAATGATGAGGGAACCATTAATCCAGGAATACCCCTTGTATGCAAACCAAGAGTTCCAGTCCAGATAACATGCAAAGATTTCCATTCCTAGTTAACTGAGCTGCTGTTAGAGGAGTGAATAGGCTGACTGCACCACCATTCATGGTTAGTTGGAATTCTGCTCATTGCTGCTTTCAAACTTAGTCATTATCTTCTTAATTTCCTATCCCCAAATGCGAGAAACTCGAATGTTTGAGCAGTGCCAAAGGTGTTGGCAGGCCCTTTTCTATTCTTCTCAGCTATAAAATAAACAGTATGCGAAGGGATCTTTTAGCACCTTTGAAACTAACCGGGGGAAAATAGCTGATAGCACGAGCTTACCATGCATTTGAGGAAGTAAACATCTACGAAAGTTCTACCAGTGTCTTTCTTTCAATTAGTCTCAAAGGTGCTACAAGATCCCTTTGCATACTGATTTTCCAGACGAACACAATTATATCTTTGAATACAAGTTCCTTCATCCCAAATTCCCATTCCTCTTTAGTCATTGTTTTCATTGGTCTTCAGGCCTTAAAACAATGAATGTGCAACCAAGCTGGAAAAGACACTAGCTCCTTTACTGAAGATCAACACCAACTGTTATTTCCAGTGAGCAAGGTGATGTAATAACTTGGTATCCTAATTATCCTAATGCTTCACAATTTTTTTTACTAAAGAGTGACTTTACCAAAGTTACACAATATGATGATACATCTAAAATCTTCTTAAACAACTGCCACTGCCAGGTTAAGAAGAAGGAAAAAAACTTCACAAAAAGTGGCATTTTGAAATAATGTATACTTAAACAATTTATATTAATACATTCTTATCTTCCCTTGACATAAGGCATGTGGCAAATTTTGTGATTAGCAATAAGCCCCTACAGGATGATCCTGGGATCTTGAGGCACAGCATGATGTTTTTACATCAGTGATCTGCAAAAATATCCAGAGCAAATATTCTGATGCATATTGATATAATGTAATAAGGATAGGTAAGTAAAGAAATCCAAAGGGTACAGTGCCAGCACAACGCCATACCATAGACCCTCAATCATTCCCAGGCAGACTGTAGGTTCAAGAGCTTCAAAATGCAAACAAAGCTCATGTGGCCATGGAACTACACTCCAGAATGGAGCAAACAAGAACACTACTTGTGCAGGAACTCCATTAAGTGCAGAGATTCAAAGTGTTTAATTTACTGTAGAAAGAAGTGTAATACCTGATTATTTGAGATTGACAATCTAAGTGGAGAAAGCTTCCGCTGCCTGTTGTCTGGAAATTTTGTTTTGGTGGCTGCTCCTTCACAATCCAAAGTGATGTTCTGGTTTTGAGATTCCTTCTCTTTTGAAGCATCCCTCTCTTTTTTGCCCTTTTTCCTTCTAGTTTCATATCCTGTATTTATGTTTTCTGTAGGCTCAGAAACCCGCTTAAGAACTGGGCATTCAGGATTTTCTTTGAGACAGGCACAATCCACCTTGTATTTGCTTTAAAAAATGAAAGAGTTAAATTGGAAAAAATGATTATATTATTTATAAACACCATACACAATAATCTTATTTGCTGTGCAGTCTGACCCTATGTATGTCTACTGTGAATTAAACTCCCCAGTGTTCTGAGGGGACTGTAGACTCAGGCTGCATCCATAATGCAGAAATAATCCAGGTTGACAGCACTTTAACTGCCATGGTTCAATGTTATGGGATTCTGGGATTTGTAGTTTAGAGAGGCTGACACAAAAGGCTAAATATCTCACAAAACTACAAATCCCAGAATTCCACAGCACTCAACCATAGCAGTTAAAGTGGTGTCAACCTGGATTATTTCTACAGGGAGGATGCATTTTAAATTAATCTCTAGTTATGAAAGAGATGTTTTAAAGAGTTAACTGGATATCAAATCTGATTTCCAATTTGCTACAAATATAAACAAATATGGGCCTGAATCATTCCATATGCCTGGGTGGGCTTTCATTTGTGTTACCAAACAGCAACTAAGCTTCAGTGCTAGCCAGTTTTTGCAACTGGCTGTATCGACATCAATTTGTGATATAACATTCAAGTCTCATACAGAGACTCTTTTCTCAAAGAAAAGAGAAAAAAGAACAATAGGATGTGCCGAAGGAGCTCTTTGGACCCTGGTCTGTTCACCTCTTGAAAGGAAAATTCTAATGTCTCATTCTTTACTGTTACATGCAGCTTCCAGATATTGCAATTCTAAAGCCACGTGTGGCAGAGTAACAACAGATTCTCTGTTACTCTTGTGACAAATGATTTCAAGTTCACTCCCTTATAGTGATAACAATTATTGTTATCCTTAAATATATTATATAAATTTAACTCAATCATGAGGTGCAATATTACTTACCAATTTCCATAATCAAAATCAAATGCAATAGTTA
Source organism: Urosaurus nigricauda (assembly GCA_034509955.1). Classification (NCBI taxonomy): domain Eukaryota; kingdom Metazoa; phylum Chordata; class Lepidosauria; order Squamata; family Phrynosomatidae; genus Urosaurus; species Urosaurus nigricauda. The sequence goes on from JAOEGL010000005.1 coordinate 84,861,139, forward strand.
TTTCTGTTCCTTTTGAAATGTTTTGGATGGAGTAGATATAAAGATGAATGGTTCCATCTTCAATGGCGTGCCTAACCTAAAAAAAGATACACAACATATTTGAATATAACTATGTATATCTAAAAAGAAATTTAAAAACAGATTTGTCCCCCACAAACACTTTATTTAGCTATTACTTCTCTTTAAAAAGCCCTTGTGCAGAACAGATGACTGAAATAGTAACTGTTACAGTACACTTAAGCAATTTCTAAAATGGGTATAGTCCACCTATGAGAACCAGTGTGATGTACTGGTTTGAGTGTTGAAGTAGGACCCTGGAGACCAAAATTATTGCTTCTTTGATTCCCTGCTCGGCCATGGAAACCCACTGGGTAACCTTGGGCCAGTCACAAACTCTCAGCTCCAAAAAACCCATGATAGGTTTGCCTTAGGGTCACCCTAAATCAGAAATGACTTGAAGGCACACAACAACAACAGCGTAAGTCAACCTATAATTTATAGACAATCTTAAGGAATTTGAAAAAGATTAAAGAGATAGCTAGTTTTTATTTCAACCTGTCATTTCTGTTGCTTAGCTCAAGGCATCCTACTAAATTTCGGCTACCTAGCCAAAATAATATTGTTTTATGACTTGTTCGCCCAGTTTCTCATGGAACTCTTAACAGCAAATGAAGTACAATTTACATGTCCCTTTCATTTCCACTCTCATATCAGTAACCAAAGCATGACTACACTTCTTACATACAATGCAATTTATAGATTAAGTGGTTCTGTAGTATTTTCTCCCCCTCCCCCAAGATATACCAAAATTTTATGTGTTTTATGATGCATGAGCATGAGTGACTTAAGTTTCAATGTCAAAAGAATATTTGGGAATAAAAATTTGCTCAATTTTAAAGAGAAATCTCTCCAAGACACCTTGGAGAAGTGGTAAAGAGAGATAAAGAGAGACCTCCAAGACACCTTGTTATTAACAATTGCTCAAGCCCTACAAACTCAGGGCTGTGGCTTTCTTGATTGAGTATATCCATCTGTACTGCAATCTTCCTCTTTTCCTTGTCTAGTTTGACAAGCATTATTGTCTTTTCTAGTGTGTCATGTCTTCTCATGATATAATCAAAATACACCAGTCTCAGTTTAGTCATCTTGGCTTCTAGGCAGAGTTCAGGCTTGATTTGCTTTAATACACATTTATTTGTCTTTTTCTAGCTGTCCACAGTATCATTATAACACTTCTTCAGCACATTTCAAAGGAGTTGATTTTCCTCCTTTCCATTTTTCAGTTTCCAGATTTCAGAATCATACATAGAAACTGGAAATATGATGGCATGGACAATCCTAAGTTTAGTATTCAATCATGTATCTTTACACTTCAGGATCTTGTCTAGTTCCTTCACAGCTGCCTTTCAAGGGCCTAGTCTTCTTCTGTTCATGATGGCAGGCTCAATTCTGATTAATGACTGAGCCAAGTTATAAAAAATCTTGAACTCTTTCAATATCTTCATCATCTATTTGAAAGTTATGTGGATCATCTGTGGTCATTATTTTTGTTTTCTTAATGTTCAAGGATTTTGTGGTTTCTTTTATTACTTTCTTCAGCAATTGTTCCATGTCTTTGCTATTTTCTGCTAGTAGTATGGTGCCATCTGCATATCTTAAATTGTTGGTTTTCCTCCAATCACACCTCCTTCCTCTTTACATATGATATGTTTAGTATACAAGTTAAAGATGTAGGGTGGTAAAATGCAGCCTCCTGTCAAATGGAAATCATTCCATCTCTCCATATTCTATCTCGACAGTAGCTTCTGGCCCTCAGCACAGATTCAACATCAGTATAATGTTGTGGCACATCCATTTCTTCAAATATGACAGTTTCTCATGATCTCCACAATCAATAAATTTGCTATAATTTATAAAGGATAGGCTAATTTTAATATGAAATTTGTTGCTCCTCATTTATTTATGCAGTTTAATCACCAAGTTTTAATATTTAAAAAAATTTAAGAGCCTACCTCAGCATTGGGTGTACAGGATCGTCTGATAAACCGAGCTTCATTTCCAAACGTTCTTGCATCCACACACATTTCTAGCCCATGGAATTTAGAATAGAACAGGACAAAGGGATATGGCCTAAAACAGCAACGAGAAACAAATAATCACAGGACAGAGTAGTTTAATTTCAGACAAAAAGATTTTGTTTACAAACATTTGAAAAATCTTTTAACATTAAAATAAACTACTATCTTACAGGATATCAGTACCATGCGGGGGGGGAGGGTTGGCATGCAATCATATGCATACTTATTTGGAAGTAAGTCCTCTTGGATGAAGGTGGGGGGTTGCTTTTTAGGCTTAAAATCTGGCAGGTGGAGACAACGATTACTGCATTAAATATACAAATTACTTTTTAAAATCACCATGCCACCATAAGAAATGCTCACAACTTTGGTGCTGTCTCTTGATTGACTTTTCTTAAAGGACTGACATACCTAACCAAGCAACATATGTTGTGCTGATGTAGTGAGTACATATAACCAACCAGATCCACATTAGAGGACTTCTTTGGCAGATCTTTGAGATGTAATCAGAGATATCCACAATTAGAGAGAACACCCACTTGGGATAATTCACTTCTTTAGCATTCTAACAAGGCCTATTGGAAAATCCTTTACAAACATCCATTGTTATGGAAGTAAAATAAACGTAATAAATATATAGAAGACACAGCCATGTTAGTCTGGAAAATCAGTGTGCAAAGGGATCTTGTACCACGTTTGAGGCTAACTGAAAGAAAGAAGCTAGCAGCATGAGCTTTTGCAGATTTGAGTATACTTCTTGAGAAAGCTCATGTTACCAGCTTCTTTAAGTACAAGAATTCTGTGTCTCATGAGTCTTAAATTACTAGAAAAGGTATAGTGGTGATTTCTTGCTTTTACGTTGACTCCAAGTACTGTATCTGACATTATAAAAAACATTCCTCTGGTGGCTGTTGACCCTTGGTGGTGTTTTGCTTTTTAAAATTTCCTGTGAAGGGGTAGCACACCTCATTTGCTTTGCGTCATTTGAATCTATTTTTACTAAGTGGTTTCCTTTTCCTGTAGCTACCTTTGGTAAGGCAGCTTGCTGGCTTACATGCTCTGCTTCTTGCATATTATAAACTGGATGATGGAAGTTAATATGGTAAGGATTGCTTGGGCACACAGAAGCCTATTGTAAGTATACAAGCAATATATGGGCAGCTTTTACATCAATATGCATCAGAATATTTGTTCTGGATATTTTTGCTGATCACTGATGTAAGAACATCATAATTCCAGGATCATCCTGTAGGGGCTTATTGCTAATCACAAAATTTGCCACATGCCTTATGTCAATGGAAGATAAGAATGTATTAATGTAAATTGTTTAAGTATACATTATTTGCCTGTCATTGTCCTTCGTTCCTGGTCCTTACATGGCCAAGAAGGAATGGCCTCCGCCTGCACTGAAATCCCTCAACACCATCTTAACTGACAACAGAGACAGGCCTGTGACTCAAACATCATCACTTTTTTCTTCTGTATAATTTTTTAACATCTTTGCCTGAAGGCGAAGCCAGTAAAGCTTCAAAAGACTGTATGATGTATTTTCTGGATTTTGATTTGCAACAAAGGTATTGCTCTTTTGTGAAACTCCCCCCTCCCCCAATTCTGTGACTGTTTCAGTGTTGATTTTTCAAAACTTTAGCTTTTTACTATGACATTTTTCTTTTTGTAACAAAATTAATCTTAAATGGATGACTACTTATTTGTTCAGGTTCTTTTTCCTGACCTAGGAGGGAAAATAATTAAAAAGAACCAGAGAAAACAACACAAAAAGACTGTACGTAAATGCAGTTTATGTTCATCTCCACATAGTAAGCTGTTCTGGATGTCCATTGTCCTGGATCTGTCTGCCTGAGACTTTTAGGACTATGTATTTCTGTGAGTGATGAGTGTTAACCTTGGCAGACCAGGATACTAGCGGATTTAGCATAAACAGGGCATACCAGCCAACTAAAAGGATAGATGCATTCATTTTAATGAAAATGTAAGTATGCTGATTTCTAGGAAAAGAAAACTTTTTATGCGTTTCAATACCTCAAGTGAAAAGATGCCTTTTAAAGCAAACTCTTACTGTACTTTGACACAACAACTAGCTGGATTATTTCTGCAGTGTGTTTTGGACCTAAGGAACTCACACCTTTTGTAACTCTGTCAGCTCTAATCAAAAGACAACTGGTCTGTATCTAGTCAGTCTCTGCAAGTTTATCTGAAGTATCCTTCCCTTTATATCTGGTTTAGTGTTACAGTGCTACACCAGTAGCTAATAGTTTTAAAAGCTATTACGAAAAACCCTAGTTATTATCTTGAAAGTGAAAATAAAAATAGCATAAAGACAACATGTTCTGTAAGGGACTAGCTCGTAAAAGAAGAACAGATGAAACCAGTACAAAGAAGAGACCTTGGATGATGCCAGGAAACTGAGATATAATGAGAAGTACAGTGAGAAAGCTTAAGTAAAAAATAAAAGTTTAAAAGGTCAGATGAGAGAAAATCATGAAGATCCAAAAAATGAGATATCAAAGTATCTCAGATGGGTCTACGGAGGAAGAGAACTATAAAATCATCACAATGAATAACACTAGCTGGTCAATACTGAAAGGCAAGTTGGTAAGATGTGAAGTACAGAAAGGCCAGAAAGAAATACTGTAATTGTCAAGGCAATGAATGTTTATGAGAAGCTGAGACAGAAAAGATACAATTAAAATCTGTATGCAATTTAAAGCAAAATTTTAAAGAAAATTACCTCTTAAAGAAATATCCATTAGCTTCAAATTGTTCTCTCAGCATGAACTTTCCTCGATATTCAATAATAAGTGCATCTGGAGGCAAGTCTTTGGCAGCTTTTAGGATTTTCTTATTTTTTTGAATATAGCTCTAGAAGAAGAAAAGAAGAATGTAAGAAATCTAATTAAGCGGATTGTATTGATGCTATTAAGATACAGATTACAGCATTACAGCATACCCCTTTTAAGTAACAATTTGGTAAATTTAAATGATTTTTTTTTCAAAAGCTAATTGACTTTATTCCTGAAAGGGCAACTACCATATTACTTTTATACAGACATATTAAAACTTACATTTTGGAAATGATTATAACTTCAGAGTATCTATAAACTCTCCAAACTGATAACCAAAACAAGCTGTTCAAAGTATATCAGGGAACTCTCTCCTCAGAGATGTTTCAGACTCTCTGGTTCAAAGGGTCAGAAATTGGGTTGGGGGAAGGAACGACAACACATGAAATATGCAGCCTCTTCTCTAGTTTGCTAACAAGAGCAAAGGACAGACGGCAAGTAAGATGCATTTTAATGAAATTGTCAACATGCTGATTTCTAGGAAAAGGAAACTTTTTTGTGCATTTCAATAGCCTCAAGTGGGATTATGCCTTTCTAAGCAAAATCTTACTGTACTCTGACACAACAACTAAGGAACTCACACCTCTTGTAATTGTGTCACTTCTGATCAAAAGACAATTGGCCTATATCTAGGCGGTCTCTGCAAGCAGGGACATTCCTCCAAGGAGTGCGTCACGTGCGCCATGCTGATGCTAGAGGGAAAGAAGCAAAGATGCTTCTTATTACAAGATCTGAGAATGTAACTTTCCTTTATGTTTATTCTCTCTTTATCAACATTAAAGTTTTCAAATAGCTTGCAGATTTCTTCCATAGATTACATAACAGGCAGCTGATGCTAAATTTTTCTATTTTCTGTAATTTACTGACAAGGAGATTTGCCTGGACTGGGATGGGAATCCTGCATGACATATTTAAAGGTGAATTAACATAGCACTTCAAAATATTGTACAAAGCAAATGAGTTGGTTAAAGATAGTAACCTTCTTACCATCTCTTAAGTGCTGCCAGTGATAAACAATAAACATAAAGTGAACAGAACTATACACTTGATAGATACTGTGACATTATTTAAATGTTTAGGCACACTATGGACACAATGCTTTCTCTGTAGAGTGAGGTGCCTAAAGGAGGATATAATACCTTATTTGAAACATGGGAAATGTGGGGTTAGACCCAGCACCTATTAACTTTATTCTTTTGTTCCCATTAAAAGTAGCACTATTATATTTGCAATGTGATATATTAATAAATTGCAACATGGATACCCAATTATTTTTATGACCCCTCTGTTAAAGCATCTTATACATATCAGCTTTTTTCCCTCATGGGAAATTCCAACTGAGAAAAGCCAGTGACAAGTTTTCAGAAAAAGAGCAGATTGTTAGAAACAATCTCACCACAATGTTTCTAGATAGTATGACAGAATTCTTTTCATTCTAAAAAACTGATAATCTGAGCAGAAGTCTTCCCTGGAATTCCTAGGGATCTAAAAGGCTGAAAGATTCCTTTTCATGAAAGCTGCACCTCCAAAGAGAAATGCAAAGCCTTTTCAGTTTCAATTTTTCTTATTCAACTCAGCCCTCGGCAAGATCATACTGGGACATTTTGGCCAATAGTCATTCCATGAAGAATTATAGCTTCACAGGGGAAATTAAAGCCATTCAAATAAAGTCAAACCTGTTTTACCCCCCCCCCCCCCCGAATCTATGGCTCTGTAAAAAGAAAGAGACTAGCTAGATCACCAAGATAATACACTATTAACTCTTAGATTTGATTTAAAAATGTCTAAAATGTATCATTTCCCCCTTCAAAGGTTCCTCCAGATCTCTGCATCAGAATTGCATCAGTAACATCTTTTAAAATGTTGTCTTTTTAAAATATATGTATATATTTCTACATTTTGTAAATGGATATACAAACACGTTGGAAGAAATATGTTATTTTTATGATACTTACTTTAAAAACTGGTTGAAGAGGCAGTAACTGAGAAAACTACATCCAAATGCAGGTATAATTTCCACTGATGTTAACAGTGGAATAGAGTGCATGCTTAATTTTGAGGCAATATAATAGCTACGCAGCTTCCCAAAACATTGGAAAAAATTGGTTACCCACTAGGTAGCAGCAACCAACCTTTCCCCCCTCTTATTTGTATAAAATTGTCAACCATTTTGAGGGAAGCTCTTGTTATTTGTCTAAGACTCATCCCAAAAGCTGGCATTGAATCATAGGCTGGTTAGACCCAATAAATAAAAAAGCATCTTTCAGGAAGAAAGAAGCTCCTTCTGGAAACAACTTAGCACTCTATGGTTCTGTCAGGATCAGGACAGGTTTCAAACAATTCTCTATGCATGTCATTAGATGTCCCTCCAAAGTCAAATATAAAACTTTAGGAAGGCACAGAGGAAAATCAACTTTTTTTCTTTTGTTTTAAGTAGACTTGTTTTCTGGACAAATGTAATTAAGCCTACTGCAAACCATTACTATTATTTTTAAAATAAACATTAAAATTCAAGAATGCTGCAAAACACAACCTCTAAAAAGAAGTTGAAAGTATTAATTTTCCCCCTGTACTAAAAAATTCAGTAATTTTTAAAATGGAAAAATATGGCTTGCAATGTAGTTAACTATGTTCCTACTTAGTAAGTGATAGTGTATTTTGTTATGGAAGCTTAATGCTTCTGTCACTATACATTCATTTACCTCTACTGGTGGTTTGAAGACTGAGTTGCTGGTGATCACTTCTTTTTTATCATCTCCATTTCCTAATCTCAGAGCTATTCTTTGTGCCTCTCTTTGAACTCCTTCACTGTACTGGTTGTTGTTTGCTTCTTCATAACGGTCCATCCAAGCCTTGATTTTAGTTTCCCATCCAAAGTTTGAACTGTCAGAAGGATCAATCTCTGGAGCAGAGCCCTAAAATAGAATAGGTACACAAAAATTAGAATAAAACCTTGGACTTAATGTAAAGTGGACTCAAAAAGGGATAATTTTTCTCATTTGAGAAGGCAAGGCCAACACAGAAGTCTATTTCTGTAAAGTGGTGAAACAGTTGGAACCAATCAATGTACAAGAGAAGTATTCTCTTACAGGTAGGGTAAAGTGACCCATAAAATCTAATACAGAATTTGGCAAGGAAAAGATATACTAACCAAGCCATAGTTGTGAATTTTTAGTGCCAGGTGAAATTGAAGGAATTAGGCCAGATATCTTCCCTAGAAATCTATTGTGGGAACAACTGGTGTCTGGAACTGCTGCTGCCACCAATCCCATTAATGATTTATTCAAAGAACAATAAGCTAGGTAATCCATGTGGTCACCCAAAGACGTGTACTGAGAAACCTGACAAACCAGATGCCCCAGATCATAACATTTAAATAGAATGTTTGAACACTTGATGTTTGATATGATTCTGGACATAGGTTTTAAACATTCTACTTGCATCAAGCTTGTGTCACAGCAATCCTCTGGCATGGGACTTGCTGGGGCTGAAATATAACACCAGTGAATCCTCGCTATTGAAAAGCTGTATTTATCTATGAAAGAACAGCCAGATCACTCAACATACCAGTGAGTGCCACAAGGAACACCAAATTGCAACATTATCTTATTCAGATATAAGGTAGGTATATTCAGATATCAAACAGGTTTTCAGTAAGGTGCCTGAAGAACCATACTAAGGTTCCACGAAGGGAACCAATACACTGCATGTTGAAAGACAAGCACTATCAATTATTAGCACCCATGGGTATCTCTAGACACCTCATCTCTTTTGATCTATAAAGTGAACAAAGTATAGGCGATCTTGCCCGCTAATTCTCTCTGCTTTGGAAATGCATGTCTATTGCCTTCCATTCACACCTCAGTGTGACAACCCTGGAACTCCAAAACCATTTGGTCTATTCAACCCCTTGGAATCTACCCCAAGGCATAATTTTGGTATAAATATTGTGACCATTTCAGCAAGTCCTTGCTCAGTCTAGCAGCAGGCAGAACTTGCCAGTTTGCTTGGCTAGGCATCTCACCCACCCCCTGTGCCACAGGAGCTGCTTGAGTCCTCCATTTTATCCCGGACCCTCAGCAATTGGAGACAAGATTAGCATATGTAATTATCACCATTAGTGAAGCCTCATTACTATTCCAACCTCTCACCTTTGATCTCTCTAGTCCTTGTGTGTGTGCGTGGTCATTTGCTTGAGAGACTGTGTTTATCCCCTTTAAATAAAACTCTAACTGGAAATCTGCCTCTGGAGTTCCATGTGAGTTTGGACCCCGTAAAAGTTGGGGAAATGGTCTCCTAGGCCAAGTTATCCCAGGCATTGGACCTCTCTATATTTGAACTAAACACACCCTCACAGAAATTGATCTGAGGTATATGCTACAGATTTCAAGAGGCCACTTAATTCTGCCACCAGTCATTTTAAGGTGTTTTGTCATTTTCTAGACTTGACTTCAGAAACCCTAGAACATCTACCTGGGGCAGAGCACCTTAGTCTTTTTGCACAATTCTAGAAGATCTTCAATATTATTTAAAATGTTGTGTTGACACCAGGATAGTAGGGAAAACGTTGTCCATCACCATCAGAATGAAAATGGCCCCAGCAATCAGGTCAATTATTGCCTGGGACATTAGAAGCTTGTCGAGAGAGATTAGTGGAGCGTTCCTCAGACTTGCAGATAAGCAGTCTATTCATTTTGCTGAAAGCAATAGCCTCATGTTGGCTGCGTGACAATGAACCTCTGACATGAAAGGCAGACAACTGTGATCAACACATGTTCCAATGCCTTCCCAATGGTCATGGCTGTGGCTGGAGAATCAATATCCAATGGTTGTTTAATGGCTGAATCCGTAGTACATGAAAATCAGAGAGAAGTCAAGTGTGAAATCTTGAGCACCGATCTATTCAAATCAGGAAGCTCCTCTGATTGCCAGAAACAATACAACTTTTCTTCATGCTGACCACAGACTAATATGACTCTGGGGGTATTTTCCAACTGCCTTGCCTCTATCACCAGATCTTGCAGGTTCCTGGCTTTGAAGGGACATGGTAGGATGTGTACTGATGCTGATGAAACATTTCCCAAGTAAATGTTGTATGACACTGGACTCCTCATCTACCTGCCAGTGTCTCAACCATGGCCCCTGTAAGGCCATCACAGCTGAAACTACAGTTCTAGCTAAGAACTGGATGCAATCCAGAAATGATGATGATTACAATTTCTTATCTGCCTTTCCCCACAAACTGAGGCAGGGAATAGCAAAAGATTAAAATACAACATATATTAGTTGAAAACATATAATATCTGTTGAAACACATAAACCAGTTAAAACACAAAAAGAACATATAAAACTAATACATACTAAAACAATCAATCCAGAGTTTAAAACTAATAATTTAAAGCAATCAGTGAAAAAACATTTCACTCCAGTCAGTTTAACCAGGCTCTTCCAAAGATGAAATAAGGAAGCTAAAGTAATACAGTTCAAGCCCCTAATACAGATGTATCTTCTATCATGGAGTGGGTTAAGACCACCTTAACATGCAGGTTAAGAATTGTGGAAGTGGCACAGAGTAACACCAACTCTGGGTCAACTAGATCAACTAGTGCCTCATTCCCTTTCTTCATGACCACTGCCTTGAAAATTACCAAGTTACAGAGTCATCAAGTCATCAATAGTAGGTACCTCAACCAATCTATGACTTCTTGGAGAAATAGTTATCTTGACAGAAATGTATGTGTCTGCTTCCATCCACTCACCATTCTGCAGATTTGTGAAAATCCTGAGGAAGGGAACCACCAGTGTCATGGGCACTATCTAATTACTGTGGAACCCTTTGTGTTTTAGGATCCTCAGTGGTGGCCCCTGTCAATTCCCAAGGCTTTGGCCACTTAACGATCTTAGTGGCATCATTCAAAATGGTAGGTAACAATGCTGGTTAAATATGCTCCACAGAAGAACAGTAGCTTGAACAGCCCTCCTTTATCCCCCAACTGCAGCAATGAAGTCCTTAGAGTAAAATTTGTTTGAGTCAACATGAACTATGTGATATGGAAAGGACCCTTGTTGTTGGGTCAACGAGGAAGCAGGCCAGTAGTGTTTTTATTTTATACTTGGCATCAATCAATCTTCATCAGTAGCAAGATTAACAAGAGAGAATACTTTTTCATTAATCATGTACTTCCTTTCCCTACCAATGTGCTCACAATCAGAATATTTGGCCATTTCCTTTTTGCTGCTGGGAAGAAGAAGTGCTATTGGGATTTGAATACTCCTTTCCCAACATAACACTAATGTCATCTGCCTCACTGCCTACTTTTGAGGTGGGTAGTCAGCAGCTTATCTGAAATCCCAGAAATCTGCCACATGAAGAAACCTTGGACTGGACTGATCTTGGACCATGCTGAGGAAGCCCTCACTTGCTAGGCTGTAGTTTCAAACCCTAGAATGGTCCTCTCATCTCTGCTACTGCATTTGCCCTTTCTAAATGAAATGGTTAAGAACAGAAAGGACCAAGCAGCTGACAATCAAGCTCTTGTGGAACTACTAGTCCCCCAAATGCCCTTCAGGAAGATATCCATTCATGCTCTTAATACTGGAATCCTGAAGTGGTGGTGAACTGGTTGATGAATATGATGGGGGAAGGATGACTGAGGGCCCATCAAATTCATAAACAGCTATGGGAATCTAATAATAGGCAGAAAGGCAGACAGGTCACAAGCAGTACACTGATTCCCGTGCTTCCTCTTAGGTGAGTAAAAAAATTGGGCCTCAACAAGTTAGGCAGCAACAACGTAGGAAAGGAAATAATGGGGTCAGGTGGACAATGTTAACTAATTAGAAGAATAATGAGAGAGTCTGTTGGGACCAACAATCATGACCTAAGAAGTGGTGATAAGAGGTAATACTAGGGCTAAACATGTTGGTTTCTTGAGATGGGGCAACCACGGTTATCCTCCAACCCTCTTCAAAGCAGTGATGTAGAATGCAATCAAAAACACCATATGTTAACTATTCTCAGGGTTCTGATTCTCCCTAGAGTAAAGTACTAGAAGATTTCTGTCCAGTTTCTTGGCTCTTGGTCTCCTTCAACTTTCTAGTCTGTCCTCTTAAGGCTGTATAACAGCTACATGAAACTACTGGAAGAAGGCATAAGAAGATAGGGAGTATGATGCTATAAACATTCAGATGACATATGGGTCTGTCCTTTCCCTTCTGTGTCATTGCTTTTGAAATGTGTCAGGAAACTGCAACTGTGCCCAGACCATCAAATGGTACCAGCATGTGATTCTCCCCTTGTAACAGATTCCCTGACTTGTAATTTGTTTCCAAGAATGTCAGATCTTGCTCATCATATTTAAAGCACTATTATGGTTTGAAACACCTTCTACTCTCTCCTATATCATCTAGTGAACTTGAATGTTTCAGCAATAAATAAGTTCTCTTGCAAGTCCTCTTACATGTCTCAGCAATAACTAAGCATCAAGAGAGCCTTCTTTATAACTGCACCATAACTGTGGAACTCTCTTACTCTGATGTATCAGTGCATTTTTCATTACCAACCTACCATCACAAGATGAAAGATCTGTCTTAGATATGTGCACGTTTTTGTTTTGGCTGATTTTCTGGCTATTTTATTACTATACTTGTACTGTAAATAATCAAGAAATCTTTTGAGGCATTAGTTGCTAGTTTGCTTTTTTTGTAATTTTACTTTGAATTTTATTTATTCCTTGTTTTTATTGTTGCTATTGTTTATTCTTTTTGTAGAGTTTAATGCAGCGATCACATTCAACAAAAACAAAGAAGTGTTTTTTTTTTAAAATATAGCAAACACAAACTGGCATTTGTGAACTCTCCCACTTGAGTCCACTTTAGATTGTGATTGTATTGTTCACTGCATCACACAACAGAAGTATTTAAATAATAATAATAATAATTACCTTAACTCTTGAAGATTTCCTCGAACCTTCACGAAAGGCCTGAAAATTTCCAATTACAAATACAAAAAGTCAATTTTAACTACTTATACAACATCATTAATTTTAATCTAATTCTGTATATATGTTCCTCATTACTACTTGTAGGCTCAGTGGATGCTCATCCAAAAAAGGACAATTTTGCCTATGAGGTAGACAAACAAGTTGTAACTTCAGAGACAGCCTTGGTTTGTCCTCTCAGCTAGGAAACCCAATTCTTATCTTTTCCTTAGCCACTGCCCATTTATACCATCCCACCCTTCTCAGCAGCATGCTTATCACTGCTAGCTTTTGTCCCCATTCTCTCTTCAGTAACAGCCAATCCCAAAGGCCATGTAGTAAGATGCCCTCATGCTCCAAATCTTTGAGAATGACCTTTTCATCCTTCATTATATATTCTCAAGGACTCCCAATCAGACAATATATATTACAGTCAATTTTGTGAGAAATACAAAATCTTCTAGGATGATTAATCTCTATAAACATACTGAGATGTTGAAAATTAAGCTACTTTTTTCAATTTTGTATTGGAAAAAATCTTCAGCATTTCCAGAAACATACATCCTTTAGAATTATCTCTTTGTGAACAGAATTTAACTAATGGTCAATGTGTTTGGATCCTGCTTGCTCTTATTGTTGCTAAAAGACTTAAGGCCCTTTCACACTACACAATTATAGTGCTATGATTCCCCTTTAACTGCTGTGCCAACATTCTATGGAATCCTAGGATTTGTAGTTTAGAGGGAAGTATTTACAATTCTCCACCAGAGAATTCTATTGCTTTATGAAAGTACCATTCTCAGGATTCCACAGGATGCAATAAAGTGGAAGCATAGAGCTATAATTGAGCAGTGTGAAAGGGCTATTATACTGCAAGGATGAAAAGATATTTACCATCTATTCAAAAGCCGGAAATTTTCATTTCTTTAGCTAGCTTTTTTAAAAGCCCTGGTGGTGGAGTGGTTAAATGCTGGTACTGCAGAAACGTTGTAATTTCAATCCTACAGGAGGGCTCCAAGTCCCCTCTGCTATCCATCCTTCTACAGGTCAGCTAAATGAGTTTCCAGCTTGTTGGGGACAATTGGCTTATACATTGCAAATGACATACGGAGTGCTAGTTCACTGAGTGCTTTTACAGATTTAAAATTTGTGCGCCAACTGTGCCGGTTCACTGAAACGCCGGATCTGGCCACAGTGGTATATGCCTTGGTTACATCCCATTTGTACAACTTTAATGAATTCTATTTGGGACTGCTTTTGAAGAACATTTGGAAATTTCAGCTGGTCCAAAGAGCTGCAGCCAAGCTGCTAACAGAGGCAGGTTACAGAGATCATACAACACCCCTGTTGAAAGAGCTCCACTGGCTGCCAGTTTGTTTCTGGGCACAATTCAAAGTGCTGGTGATGACTTTTAAAGCTTTATATGGCTTAGGTCCAGGATATTTGGCAGACCGTAACTCCCTCTATGAGCTGGCCAGAGCTGTGAGATCCACAGGAAAGGCCCTTCTCTCCATTCCACCCACCATCACAAGCATGGTAGGTGGGAACAACAGTTGGAGGGCCTTTTCCATGGGTGACCCTAGACTTTGGAACTCCCTGCTCAGGGAGATCAGAATGGCGCCTTCCTTGATGGCCTTCCGCCGACAGGCGAAATCCTTCCTTTTCAAACAGTATAGAAATGTACTTGCTATTGCTGCTCATGAACATGTATTTTATAAATGTTAACTTCATTAAAATGTGTTCTTGGAAATATGGTCAGCTTATACTAAAATATACAGTGGTCCCCCGGGTTACGAAAGTAATCCGTTCCGGATTACCTTTCGTAACCCGGAAATATTCGTAACCCGGGGGACCGCTTTTTTTGCCGGACCGCGCGGCAAATTTAAAGAGGCCGCGCGTTTTTTTTATCGTAACCCGGGGTTTTATTCACAAGCCGGGGCTGTTTTTGCTGCCCCAGCTCTTTCGTACCCCGGGATTTTCGTAACCCGGGGGACCACTGTATACCTACCCCATGTTTTTATACTAAGTACTTTCCCTGATTATGCTTTATTCTCATTTTAACCTTTTTGTTGTAATCATACTTTGAAATCTGTAAACAAATTTAATAATGAACATACCTTTTTACATTTTGCGATGTTTTGCTCTTTCTCTCCACTTTTTTTCCTTTTCTTATCTGTGACCTTGGTGACTCGTGTAGCAGTTAGAGTAATTGTAGTCGGTGTGTGTTGAAAAGCAGTATATAGTTCTACAGGAACTTCATCACCACTTTCTGTTGCACTGGTATCCCCATCTTTTAATTTAAAAAAGGATGAAGAAATATGTTTCATGTAATTTTTTCAGTATTTGGATATTCCTTGAATGATTATCATGCTGCTTACTTACAATATTAATGGCAAAAATATTAACTAAATTTACATAAATTGTAGCATATGAAAAAAATTGAAGGTCCAAAACACATTGCAGAAATAATCCAATTTGAGACTTCTATAACTGTCCTTTATAAAGGCACTAAATACAAGTTTAATAAAAAAAACATGAAATAAGAAATGTACTTATTAGTCCCAATGTACATTTCCACTCTTTTTGTTCCTGAGGTGCTATAGGCACTTATTTATACTTACAATGTATTTTCTATATAAAGTTATAAAATAAATATTGCTTTGAAAAAAGGGCTTTTAAAATCAAGAGCACACAAATTCTCAGTAGTTTCTTATAGGGGAAAATGAAGTTACAGAAATAACAGAAAATGTCCTTTCAATTGAACTAACGCTATAAGGCTGAACAAAGCTCACATGTTTCCTGAAAATATGATGATGCAATATGAAAAACAATTTAGTTAATAAGGCCTTCTTTTTAAAAGAGCTGGTATCTACATGCACATATGGAAAAGCTATTTTTATCCAGCATTCATTTTCCTGTTTAGTGGAGAGTCTGGTTTATAGAATGTTTTAGAGGATGCATGGCGAAAGTGTGGTCTATGTCCCACATGGGGTGAGCAACTCCTTTTTTGCACAGTCAAGAATACATTCCTCCTAACTTACATTTGTTTGGGTGTGTGTGTGTGCAAACAAACTGTCCCCAAAATGGCAGTCACTGCTCCTGGAGCAGTGGCTTATCTGTCAACATCCCCCACAACTTTCCCAAACCATTTGAAAACCACACCCTTAAAACAGATCTCAGATTGTAAACAGACTATTGGTTGTGTGTGGTTTGGCCTGCTACAGGGCTGGGAAGGCAGGCATCAGCTGCTGAACCCATCGAAGTTGTCTACGTTACTGTAGAACAACCAGAAACTATTTTGCCACCAAAAGAATGGTGACACTATATTCAAATATCCTTGAAATCTAGCTTTTGGGAAGATATGAAATCTGATTTAAAAAAAAAAAACCATGAAGCATGCCAAATAAACTAGTTTTTCAAAAAAAAGCAACAGGAAATCAATCCAACCACAGATACTACATTACTAAACAAAAATATAATAGAACACAACCTAAGAGCAAACCACTTATTTTTTTTAGTTGGCTTCTGTAGACAGGCTGCCAAGAGGTTATGTATTTCATACATATTCTGCTTTTCAGTGAACACAGGATGTAAACTAATACTTTGTCTTGCAGCAGAATCTTAGCCAATGGGGCTTGAATATAAGTGAAATTCCATTTTCGCAAGGGTGTCTGGAACGGATCCCCACGCAAAGGGAGGGGCGACTGTAATTAATAACTGCTTCCGGGTAACTGCAGCCTGACCGATCAGGTCAAAGGCCTATATATACAAAACTCTGGTTCTTCACATTGGTAACCAGTTGCCTATGAGGAACCCAAATACAGGTTGTGACAGCCTTCTCCAACTGTTGTTTACCAGCAATTGGTATTCATGGATATGTAATTTCTAAACCTAGAGGTCAGCACATAGTTATTAATATAACTTAGCTCTATTATTGTAGCTGTCTTATCCTTTTTACTGCAAAATTTCATGACCATCACCACACTTTACAGAAATGAGCTCCTTTAATTATGCACCCTGATCTGTCCTAAAATCTTCTCAAATTCAACTTGAGTGGAAATGTTAAGCACAAGCGGTGTGTGAGTCCTGCAGCACCACAGTTCTCCCTACCCTGCCAAGCCAGGAGAGCTTTTTCACAAGTTTATCAGGGCTCTGAGACATTCTGATTTTCTTCTCATCAATAGTGAAATATTGTGGTAGTATATGTAAACTATCAAAGCTTACTATAGGTATGCCAAGTTGCTTCTAGCAATCTGGGTTTCTTCCAAGGATGTCTGAAATCCCCCATCCCCTACCTAACTAAATATATATTAGTCTACTTTATTAAAAATAAGTCGCATCATTATTTTGAACCAGCACAGGGTAGTGGTTTGAGCACTGGGCTACAACTCTGAAGATCAGGATTCTAATTCCCGCTCAACCATGGAAACCCACTGGATGACCTTGGACAAGTCACATATTCTCAGCCACAGAAAACCCTGTGATAAAATTACCTTAGGGTTAAAATAAGCTGGAAACAACCTGAAGGCACACAACAACAATTGTAAAGATACATAGCTTACCTGACATGTTTTCCCTTTTTCTGCGCTGCAGCAACATTGCCCTTTCTTTATCTAAACTCCTGTTTCAAAAAAAAAAGGAAAAGAAATGAAGGTGAAAACAAGTGATGCTTGTTGTTTAAGCATTAAAAGTTTTCTAAGCAAGAGAGCTGCAATTAAATAGAATAAATAATTAAAATATAAGTAGATGTTTTTTACTCACTGGACTCATTTTCACTTGTTCATAATCATTATCTGAATGGGCTCCCTGCTCTAAGTAGTTTACACTTGCTATAAAGCCCAAAGCAAAGCCAAGATGTAAGAGTATCAAAGCATAACAGAACTAAGTATGATCACATCTGAATCTCTGCTACTTCAGCATTGCAATTTTATAGTATAAAAGCAGGCAAAGGTGCTGAATTACTTAGCAAAAGCCAATGATTCACAGGCACAAATTATTAAAATATAAAGACACATTAATTGTGAGTGACTTTCTGTAAGTTATTTGGCAGAATAACTTCTACATCAAAAGTCAATGCAGAAATCTTAGAATCAAAGATATAATGGTAAGCAGTGAATGAAAAAGAATTAAACTAGGGAAGCTTACATCCCCTCCTACAGAGAAATTTGCTATTAAATGTATCTCACTCAACCGTTATTCTCACAAGGATATTTTGAGTATTTCAGGGTGAGCAAAGTGCAATCTTTCCAATGTTGTTAAGATTGCAACACCCAGCATCCCTTAGGATTGACTATATTGGTTGGAACTGATGAGAGATACAGTCCAACATAAACTGGAGGGACACACTTTACCCACTGCTGCTCTATTTGCTTGCATTCTATCCTATTATTCCAGGTGTTGGCAGGTGAATAGTGAGCTGACTTTTCTATGCATGCTCTCTAGTTTCCTTCCCTCATGGATAACAAATCTATTTATAGTCCCAAAGCAGTGAGGAGGGAATAATGTGCATCAGCTCTGCCTTCAATGAGATACTAAACAACAATAGATTGCTTATTTTCTTGATCTAGAAAACAGCAGTAAGAAAAGCTGTTTGTATATTTTTAGGTGAGCTACTGATGAGATATACACTTGATTTGGCATTGCTTGTGAATAAGGTTCCATACACAAAAATAAAAGACTTGTGAGGTTTCTATACTCTTGGCCACATAGAAGAATATTGTATAAACTCAACTATAAGTCAATCTCAAGTATATTTCAAGGGCAGGTTTTGGGGCCAAAATTATGGATTTTGATATGATCCGTAGATAAGACAAAGGTAAAAGCATGTAATAAAAGATATAAAGGATAAAGTAAAGCAAAATAATGCCAAAGAACTTAGGATATTCCAGCAGACATAATTGTTTGTGTTCACACTAAAGGCTAAATGGATGGCGGGGGGGAGAGTCAGTGCTTCCACGATAGACTGCACTCTTGCTTTTCATCAGGGGATGGTATATTATTTTTTGTAAGAGTTGAAGTAAAGTACTTTCATTGACCTGTGCATAAATCAGCTCAGTTTTTTGGAGTCAATTTTGACCAAAATTTCTAGACCTCTAACTGTCTATTCAGTAGATCCACATGCTCAAGCCTTCTTTCTTATGTGAGCTGGGACAACTAAAACTCCATTTTCTTTATTCTATTCTGAACTTTAAAATAATCTAACGCAATGATATAAATAATTTCTGAAGATAAAAAGCAGTAGCTATTTTTCCTCCAATAAAGGGCACTTCTCATACCCTTGTGATATGAACTACTGTTTGAGGGATCCGTTTTTCTGGGATAACCAAGAAGTTACTTTTCATAACAAGAGATTAACAGTAATTTTCAATATAGTTTTAAAATATTAAATGTATCATAGATATATGGATATATGTTGCATAATTGCATCATCATTCTACGTACAAATGCCAAAATCTATATGACAACAATAAATAATTTATTAGCTACATGCTACTCACCTAGGTTGACAACGCTCACAGAGGTATGTATCAGGAATATGTTGCCTGTCGATCCCCATGCAATCAATGTGCTGCCAAACACTTTAATTTTTTTTTTAAAAAAAAGAGTACAAGTTTACTTTCACATATTATTGAAGTTTACACAGTTCCTTCCAGTTTCTTCCTATGCCGGCATATGTTTTCTTGCCTCAAAGAGCTCCATTCTATTATCTGAACACCCATTAAAATGCATTGGTTCCTCAACACTCGCTACTGCTTGAAAAGTTCCAAATTTAATCATATGAATTTTTTAAAAGAAAAGACAAATCATCCCAAGATTGCATGTGCATTAAGATGTACAGATGAAAGAATACACCTGGCTGTTTGGATAGCAATCTCCCCACAAAGTGCTCCTTGAACTGTCCTTGAAATCCTATAGCAATCTGGCAATTTTTAACAAATAAAACTCTAAGGAAAATGACTGCCAATGCCCACACTGTATTATTTCCAGCATTTCCTGGGAAATCCCCACTTGGAGAGAATCTTTGCTGGCTTGGCTGGTCTGTCACCTTCCCTGTCCATCCTGAAGGCAAAATGGAAGCTATCACAAAGACAAAATGACAAGGCTTCCACTTCTTCCATATTTGAGTAATGCCCTGAAATGCTTGTGTTGGGCCTAAACATGATTTGCTAAGGATGGAAATGATTCTGAGCAATTAGGGACCAAGAAAGCTAGCATAAATAGTATATAATAATGACAATAGCAATAATAATTTGTAGCAATATGGGACTACATTACCTGCATTTGTCACAACAGATCATATATCCATCATCGTGTGTAAATCCACAAATGCATCTGGTTATGTCAGTTCCATAGCTTCCATCTTCAGATGTGCTGATAGTAGTAGCACTGGAGGTCTCATCAAAATTTGGAGTAGTATATATGCCTACTTCATTCTTGCTTATAAGAACTGATGGAGGCGGAGACGCTGGAGGTGTTGGAGGAGGCCGTGCACCATAGTTATGGTCCTGGAAAATAATTTACATAAATTTTTCAACATTTTAACTTTCAATATATAGGAGTTGGGAATCTTAGTGGAGGGCAGAGGTGAATTCCACTCCTGAGCCACCCATAGTCCAAAAGGCATCAGGAGATAGGTCCATACTCTCTGATATCACCTGATTCCCAGATGAAGTGCCTGCTGGAACTCTTCAGTTGGCACCACATTCAATGCATAAGTATACTGTGTAGACTAAGTACTTGACACTCACCCTCCCATATGGAGGAGCAGAGTGTGAAATGGAAATCTCCATACTTGTCTCCAATCACTATGAGAGACATCAGGGACTCCTAAACCAGCTGGCCTCAACAGAGGATCTTATTTAGGAATATCTATATGCTGGATTAGGAATCTCTGTGGCCCAGATTAGGCTCATGAGTTCTCCAACAGATAGATAGACAGATAGATAGACAGACAGTTTATTTAATTATTTTCCAACTTCACCCTGCACAGAAACCCAGATGTGAAATATTCACAAGACAGAAGCACTGACACAGTCTTTTCTCATACTAAAATCCTCAAAATCAAGCCATTTTAAGTGAGGATTTAGAGAGGATTTGATCATTTAGACTACATCACCACATTATACAAGACTCTAAGCAGGATAGTCTGGCCTAGAAAGACACTAAACACAGAATCAAACCCAGAAAACCAGTGAGATTACTCATGTGGTTACTAAAGAGGTTTGCTGCAACTGGTTATATTACCTACCGTATTTAATCTTTATTCCCAGGATCTTGCTACACACTTTGAGATGAATCATAATAGCATTACTGAATTTATACAGTAAAAATGTTTTCATTTACATTTTATTCCTTTTCTACTACAGCACTATGTTCTCCAAGTGTTCACTGTTTACTAGCTTTTTTGTATTCACTTCACATTCATTTGCTGAAACAAGCATCTATTTACAGTATCACTAATATGTACGTCCAGGAAAACAGTTCAGCATCACTAGGAATGATGGAAGTCTACATACAATCATGACATAACAGAGCAGAGAAATCTGAGTAGAATTTAAAGATGAATCTAGACAAAACCACACTGACAGAGATTTTACCTAGCTAGGAAAGAAGCCAGAAGCCTACAGTACTTCAAGCACTGTACATGCCTTATTTCCTTTAAGGAAAAGGTTTATCTTTTGAATAGTTACTATTCCGTTAACGTGTCACCGATCTACAGAATAAAAATAAGGTATCCTGACTGAGTCATCACTCTGAAAAAGTAAAACAAAACTGATCCTACAAGCTGCTGCAGAAGCCAGAGCTGACAGAATCAGATTCCAGTGTTACAATGCCAATAACTGATGGGTGTAGTTGATAAGTTCAATGCACCAAACTCTAGTTTGCTTTTGGACACAATCAAGTCTCTACACTCACAGATGATTTTAGATGACTCTAGATATATATGTTATTATTCTAAACACTCAATCTGCATGCAATATGGCTGTTTAGTACCCACAACTTGGGTTGCATCATATGGCAAAAATCCACCTCAACAGAGCCACAAAATATCTTTTGCAAGCCTAATGTTTAGGTGGAATCTCTTTTCCTGTAGCTTGCATCCATTGTTCCATGTTTTAGTCTCTGGAGCAGCAGAAAACAAGCTTGTTCCATCCTTAACGTGACACACCTTCGAATACTTAAACAGGGCTATTGTATCACCTCTTAACCGTCTCTTCTCCAGGCTAAACATACCTAGCTCCCTAAGTCTTTCCTCATAAGGCATGGTTTCCAGACCCTTCAACATTTTGGTGGCCCTCCTCTGGACATGCTCCAACATTTTGAATTGTGGAGTCCAGAACTGGACAATCTTCCAGGTGAGGTCTGACGAAAGCAGAATAGAGTGGCACTATTACTTTCCTTGATCTCTAGGCATTAATTATACTTCCACTGATGCAGCCTAAAATTACATTGGCTCTTTTAGCTGCCGCACCACACTGTTGACTCATGTTTAACTTGTGGTCTACTAGGACTCCTAGATCTCTTTCATATGCAGTTTTGTTAAGCCAGGTGTTCCCCCATCCTATATCTATGCATTTCACTTTTTCTACCTAAGTGCAGTACTTTATATTTCTCCCTGTTGAAGTTCATTTTGTTAGTCCTGGCCAAGCTTTCTAATCTATTCAGGTCATTTTGAATTTTGATCCTGTTCTCTGGGGTATAAGACAACCGTTACCTTGTCTAGCCCACATTTTATAAGCTTGTTTGCAGGAATGTCATGGAGAATCTTGTCAAAGGCCTTACTGAAATCAAGTTATGCTATATCTACAGCAAGCTGATAATTTTATCAAAAAAGGAGATCAGATTAGTCTGGCATGACTCGTTTCTCAGAAACTCACATTGACTTTTTGTGATCATGGAATTGCTTTCTAAATGTTCACAGGCTGTTTGATGATCTGTTCTAGAATCTTTCCTGATATTGATCTCAGACTAACTGGGTAATAACGGTTGGGGTCCTCTTTTTTTCCCTTTTGAAGATGGGGACGTTTGCCCTCCTCCAGTCTGCTGGTACTACTCCTGTTCTCAAAAACTGCCTCCCCCCAAGATTAACCAAGTATCACTGTACTTCCTCTTTACCTATTCTGTGCTGCATTTCTCCTATTGTGTCCCCTCTTCCATTTTCATCAGGTTGAGCACCCTTTTCCTTTTGTGAGAAGACTGAGAAGACTGCCTTTTCTCTGTCCCTTGTTAACATTTCGTCATCTTCTCCACATAGTGACCCTGCCATTTCCTTCTTGCTATGGACATACCCAAAAAAGTCTTTTTTATTGTTCTGGGATAAGGTATGTCATGGGGTAGCATGGAATTCCTTTAATGTAAAGTTCTTTTTAGAAACCAAGTTTAAAAATACTGTCTTGTTCAACAAGTATAAGTATAAAAATGCTGTCTTACTGTAAGTTGTATATTTGTAAGGATGCTGAAATCTTGGTTTTTACTGCTGTGAATTTCCACAATAAACAAGAAAAAGATAACTAATGAAGATATACTTAAAGTTCCAATTACTGAAGAAACTTAAGTAAGTACTCTAAAAAAAAGACTTACTGCATAAGGCAGACCAATGTAGCTGTGTGAATGATGAGAGCTGTTGTTATATAGCTGGTGTGGATAACTGTTTGACTTCTCAACTACCACTGGGCTAGCTTCTACAGATTCAGGTCTAAAAATCAAACAGAAATGGAAAAGATTAAGATTTCAAATATAGTACAAAACATCAATGCATAGTTTCAAGGGTTCTGAAGGAAACTAATGAAGAAAATCTCTGACAAGACACCAATTTTGCTGCTTATTTAAAATTGCAGTGGTATGAGTTTGAACTATCAAGTGAACATTTATCAATTTGAACAACGCAGACAACAATGTTTTACAACACAACTTATCTGCACAAAAACTACTATTTAAAAAAGTACACTAATATCAATACACTGATTGTTTCTGTGAACACATATGAAGTGTAGGAGTTTGCCCATATGCTCTTAACAAAATCTGAAATCCCAGAAAGTTTCAGCAATGACATCTAGTGGTAGAATATGCAAAGCACCACAGATTGTGAGATGCTGCTTTTTTAAAAATACCTTTTTTATGAAAGCACATGAAAGGAAATGCCTTAATAAGGAGGAATTAATCTGCCCCTTAAATCAGCATTCTGAATTTCTTCTTAAAATGTTTTCTCCCCAATTATTAGTGGATTGTCTAAAACTTTACTAGCCCTACAAGAAAGAGGAAACAGTAATAGAATATGAGTGCATGCACTGAAAATATCCTTATTAATTTAGGACTCACTCTACATGTAAATTCAAATAAACAGTGCATTTGAAATTTTATTTTTAAATTCTACAAAATTTCAAAAAATAATTTTGACAAAATGTAACAAATGAGTTTCATTCAATATATACACAGATATAACTCAGGTGGGACCTTCAAGAAGGTGCAAAATAATTATTAACTTTAAATTGATCTGCTTTGGTTAAGCTCAGTGAACAATGATCTTGTCTATCATTGCCCAGATGTGGTTCAAATGAAACCTGGCAACAGACTGTGCATGGATGAATCAAACACAAAATAGAACATGTTTTACAAATTTGCAGTTATGCTACAACACTTACTCTGAGCCTGCAGCCATTTCCAAATATGAAGTTTCTGTTGTGTCAACCCCCAACGGGACCACTATGCTCATGACGTTCGTTTCTGATAAATTCGATTACCATGGAGTTGTATGCATTGGTATCCAAAACACTGGGGCATGCCAGCCACAGTGCTCATTGCAAACATCTAAGTGCATCCACAAACTCTGTTTAATGAAAACAAAACAAAAAGTTGGAAAACTTGTTATTTGAAGACCATAGCATATGTTAAAACAGCCTAATAATCTTATCCCCTCATAGAATGAAAACGAAGTTATTAAAGACTTAGGAATAGATTCACAGTACAATTCTAACATATGAAATTCAGGAGTAAATCCAGTTGGATTTGGAGGTGCTTACACTTAAGTGTTTTGACTTTCAACCTTATTACACACCTCAGTATGTAACATGCTTTGATCATTTCCCTTTATATAAATACATGCAATGGCCTGGAATTGAGAGGGCTTTAGAGTTTGCAGATCTAAAGCTTCTTCACATTTCACCCCAGCATCCTTCCTGATCTGCTCCCCCCCTCCTTTTATAGACCTTGCAGCTCAAGTACTGAAGAGACAAGAGCCTTGGGGTTCTGAAAGAAGGGGGTTACACCTCGCCACTCCAAGACCAGATCTACCTTTAAATGGGGAGAACTGGTCTAACTTATGGTCTTTGGATGGCTCCCAAGGACAAAAGGACAACTTAAAAATGATGGCTGAAAGTCAATGTACCTCAGTGGACTTTGTTAAATGTAAAATTTGTTTTAACAATCCCTGTGGACAAATCTATATAACTTCATCTTCATGGATTCTAGTTCATGCTCCTTATGCCCTTTTCAATCAACATGCTCTCTTTTTAGGGCACAGTGAATCCACAATTAGTTCTATCACATCAAAAGAACATTAGTTACACTTCAGTTAAATATATTATATAAGGCTGACAATAAATGTTACTTAACAAAGTCTAACAAATCTGACAAGCTTGAATTGTATTTTCAGTACCGTTTGTACAAGTCATTTGTAGATCAACAGGTTTGGGTTGTGTGTGCATTCTTCACAGGTATAAGCACTAAAAGGTTTTGTTTTTTAATGTATACTATACTATGTTATGTCTGCTTAATAATGTTTTATATACATTCATGCCTCAGGCATTTTCCTATGTGAAACAAGCCAGCTGTTTTTAGGAGGAGCCTGAAAACAACCTGCATAGTTTTACCTCCTCCAAACATAGCCTGTACAGAGCTCTCTTTATAAGTCTTTACAACTTGAGCTTTGGATGTTGTTCTTCCTTTTCAATTGTATTCTTTAGAGAAAAGGTCTGTCTATGGTAAGACCAACAACAACTATAGCACTGAAAGTCCTGCTGCTCTAAGTCTCATTTGGGACTAGTGCTCTTTATTTCTATGAGGGTCTCTTCTGTTATTAAAACTTTTTGTAAATCAAGTTACTATTCAAACACAATAGTCCATCAAAGTTTTGTTCCATCAACAATGCTTCAATAATAGCACATGGCATTAAGGATTTAAATTTGCTGTACTCACTCTCCCAGTGCAGAAAACATTCTGCAGTTGTAAAATAAGTATGTAATATGACAGATAAGCATACCTAAAGTGTCTGAACTATTTCATTGCTTACCATCTGTTCTGACTGCCTCAGCAGGAATGAAACTGACACATCTGTCAGAAAATGCAGAATAAAAAAAGGTTGGTTTTCTTAAAAAAGAAATAATCTGAAGAATAACTGGCACTAGTTATTTAGAAGTGTGCATTATTACAACAAAGCTATACATTTAAAGGCAATGGTTGGTTCCAGTTTTAGCCACACTTATACAAGGCTTACTAAAATAAAACAGGGATGTTTGTTAAAGCTCACTAATTTCAATGGGTCTAACTCTTAAGCATGACTAAATCTGAATTAAACCTTGTGATGCTTCATAAGTCCCTGGGTGTCTTTGTTTTTTTTTAAATGCAGTTCTCCATTAAAGCCATAAATATGTACTTTTTTATTTCCAGTTTCTACCTTCAGTGGCACAATATGACTGAAATATAAGGGAAATTAATTTAATTATGGCTAAAATATTGTTTGGCTTGAAAGCCACACAAGGTATTAGATAAGAAATAAACTATGCCCCCCCCCCCACTTATAATAACATCATATACAGCTTCTTACTGCAAATTATAGCACTAGCATAATTTTTGTACTAATACAGCTAAATGTATTTAAAACAGATTAGGGCTGCACCTTCATACACAGTGATTCAAAAAGAATGGTGCCAAACCAAGTAAGAACAGCTTTACTTTTGCACCATTCTTTTAAAAACACTGTACATCAAATGCAACATGCTACATTAACACGTTCTTGCACATCACAAGAGCTATACCTGCCTTCGTGAACGCATTTATTCTCAGGAGCAATGCATTGGACAACTACTTGACAGAAAGAGTTGTTGCTTTCTATGGGGAAGTGAAAAACTACACAGCTGTAATAATGATACTGCATACTGTTCTTAGTATTTGCCAGATTTTCTCCCAGGACTCAATTAAAAATCATCAGTAAGTCCTTGATAATAAATCAGCTTGTATTCACCAGAACCAATGGTGGCAGCAGGGGCAGGGATAAAAAAAGGAATCACATCTCCAAAAATTTTCAGGAAGACAAATCTTGAAACACATCAAGTGAACCTAGGGGCTGTCAGTATCAGTTACTGAATGCTTTATGGTAGATTTCTGTAAAAAAAAGGGTAAAGTTTTCCTCTTTGACAAGGTTGTCAAGTCATGTCCAATTGTAGGGGGTGGTTCTCATCTCCATTACTAAGCCAAGGGAGCCAGCGTTGTTGAATATGACTTCTGTGGTCATGTGGCCAGCATGACTGAACACAACACTATTACCTTCCCATCGAAGTGGTACCTATTTATCTACTTGCACTTTTACATGCTTTCAAATTGCTAGGCTGGCAGAAACTGGGACTAGTGACGGAAGCTCACTCTGTCAAATAGTGTTTGGGTCTCGAACTACTGGCCTACCAGCCTTGTGATTGTCAGAGTTGGCATCTTAACTGCTGAGCCACCGTTTCTGCTCAAAGATTTCTGTAAGCACAATTTAAAACATTAACCAATTTATGGTTAATGTCATTAACCATATTTAATATCATTAACCAATTTATTCTGGGCCTGGTGAACTATTCTCAGTTATATCCAAACCATTTGCTAAGGGTTACAGCCCAACTGGTCATCTAAGTCATTAGACACTGGTTTAAGAACTGATCCCTATGCAATCCACTAGATACCTCTTTCCAGTTTGATGCTGATCCATTCATTACTACTGTCTGGATGAAGTGGCTCAACCAATTGCAGTAACTCATGTTTATTACCTGAAAGCAACAAGCATCCCATGACCATGTTGTTATGTCAAATTGCTCTAAAAGGATTAAATAAAGCTATACAACTGCATTTGTAACAATAATTCTTTCAATTCTGTCAAATTCTCACGGTCAAATCAAACATTTCAAGCAAAGAAACCGAATTAAATTTTATACGGGTCTTTACAGCATCATGCTAAAATGTGTGTTAGAAACTACTTTTGATTATGGGCCAGTACTGTAGAGGTGTAAGGCAGTGAGCCAAGGCAGGAGACAGAGACCTCTTTATATCAGACAACACAGGATATAGAAGGAAGGTAGAGAGAAGCATTCAAGTGAGAAAAGACATGCAGCTGGAAGCAGTAAGATGATGCAGGGCCATTGCAAGGCAACAATCCCTTACATCTCTGCCTCCCATCTTTCCCTCATTCCATTCTACAGCTTCCCATTATTGGAATCAATGCAGGAAAAGGGCAAAAAGAAGACCCGAAAGAGCAGGAAGAACTGCAGTACACAATAAGTAGCAGCTTACTCCCTGAGGAACTAGCATCTCTGCCATTTGATACTGACCACTACACTGAACAAATATGGGAAAAGCAATGTTCACTGCATCTTCTGCAGTATGAATCTTAGCAACTAATATCTTCAGATAGTATATGCAGAAATAAGATAGGAATGTTTGTTACAAGCACTTTAAGAGTTCATTATTTTTTAAAGCTACACTAACATATCAACATAGAAATGCTATAATCAAGCAAGCTATTTCTGCTAAAAACATTAGCAAGAAGTGATAAATGGTACCCAGACTTCATGGAATATTCAGTTCATTTACTGATCAATGTAATCATAAAATACAAAAAGCTAACATAATAAAAAACAAAGCTTTCTGAAATAACTTTGTTCATACTTGTCACACTGCTTTTAAAATGTAACTTTGCTTCACTTTGTTGCCAAGCATTAACTAGTTACTGTACAGATATCCCAACATACAAGGGGCTATCCAAAAGTTTTAATGATCACCTTTAAAAAAATTGACAGAAAGTTTGTTTTGATTTGTAGTTAACTTATCTCCCTGTAGTCACTATCTAGATTTATACATTTCCCCCAGCGTATCTTGACCCTCCAAATACCTGATATTGTAGAAGTTTGCAGATTACGCCTTACGAGGGGGGTATCGTAAAGTAATAATTATCACCTGGAAGTTAATATGGCATATTGATGAAATTTTGTCAGTGTCATCATTGGTCCCTAAGTGCACGTTGCTGAGAAAATCAACTCATTGTGTCCTTTATTTTTGTGACTGGCTCTACCAGAAGTGACTAAAGTGTAAAATCCTTGTCAGGTGCAATCTGCAGACTTCTATAATATCAGGTATTTGGAGGATCAAGATACGCTAGGAAAAATGTATAAATTTAGATAGTGACTACATAGAGATAAAATTAACAACTACAAATCGAAACAAACTTTCTGTCAATTTTTTTTAAAAGGTGATCATTAAAACTTTTGGATACCTCCTCGTATTTCTTTACTATCAGCTCCTAGTTCAGGGATGGGGAACCTATGGCCCTGACAAACTACCACTCCCACCATGCTTAACTACGAGCTAAGCTGAAGAAGGAAGTTTTAGCCTAAAGAAGAAGGCTCTTCCTCCATGACATCTGCCATTGTCTGGCCTTGGAGGGAGTGTAAAGGCAGGGTCCACATCATCAGGCCTAGCTAGTGTAAGCAGCAGGGCCTTTCCTCCATGCCATCTGGCATGGTCCGGGCTTCAGAGGGAGAGAAGATCCACTGGACCTGGTCTATTTCCCCATCACCTTTCCCTTCTTGGTTGTAGCTTCTACCGTTATGGTGATGCTGTAGCTACAACCAAGGAGATACAACCTCACAAGCCTGGCTAAAATTTCCTTCAGCTTGGCTGGTGATGAGGCATGGTGGGCATGGTAGTTTGTCAGAATCTGGATGGCCATAAGTGCCCCACCTCTGCCCTAGTTAAACCAGTTTATTTCACAGAACTGATTATTCAGATATTGTATAAGAATGCTCTATAACTGCAAACCATTATGACTAATAAAATACAGCCAACATAGGCCTGCAGGATTTTGGGCCAGCTTGGCTTGTGCAGAGCTGGATGCAAATGCAATTCTACATCATGCTGAATGACAGCACATTATAAAACTATCTCTGGGCCACATATATTTTAGCATTACTATCCTGCCAGTTGTCATTGTTCTCAGTTAATACTAACAATGAAGTCACATACTGTGTCAAAATAAGTATTCTCTTACACCAACAATAATCTTTAAATAAGATTATTAAATTATTCCCCATGAAATAATTACGTATTTTACCAGGTGAAATATAATTTGTACAGTACCATCAAACCATGGTTTCCAATCATGGTTTAAAGAAGCAGCCTGATGGTTAGTCTATTCACATCTAACAGAAATGAATGGGATTTGGATTGCCCTTCCCATCCTCCTCTTTCAGATACTAGTAGGAGGGGCGTCAATGCTCCTGTATTCACTTTAGCTGATACTGAAAATTTTGCTTATACACAAACAAGTGGAACTGTTTTGTTTTAACCACAGATAGAAAAAAAAAAATCTGAAACCTAGGATGTGACCTTGGTTTGTTTAAACAAACTTTGGTACGGACAAAATACAGTTCTTCAACTTTAACTCTTCTCCTCAAACCACCAAATTACCCTGCGCACACCACATCGTCTAGCTTTGGAAACCAACCAAGGTTGGTCTGTTTAGTGTGTGGATGGGAGACCACCAGGGAATAACAGAGATCTCCAGCCTGAAACCTTGGGGACCACTGCCAATTATAATGCTAGGCTAAATACACCAATGGTCTGACTCATCATAAGGCATCCTATAAGGTAGTTGGAACCCATGGCTCACTTTAGTTCATTCCTGATCATGAAAACCACAGTATATACTATAATATATATCTGAACATAGTCATGAGTTCTTTTCTCCAGCTCACCCACCCATTACCAATGGCATTTAGGTTTATGTCATACAGTTACATGGGGTAGGGACAGAACAGACAGGGTCTTAACTATCAAGCTCCTTATACCTTTCTAAATGCTTAAAACTTATTTCCCTGATTTCAACCAACACTATTATCTCCTTTCCTTCCATATTCTCTTGCATCTAGTCTGTCTGTCAATCTTCCAAATGTAATATCTTAGTTTGCTAGAAGCCTTTTGTTGTTGTTCAAGTCACTTCTGACTTATGGTGACCCTATCATGGGGGTTTCCTGGCAGAATTTGTTCAGAGGGTGTTTACTCGCCTTCCTCTGATACTGAGTGTGACTTTCCCAAGGTGTCACCCACTGGGTTTCCATGTCTGAGCAGGGTTTCAAACCTTGGTTTCCCAGTGTCTTGCTCCAAAATTCAAACCACTACACCACACTTCTCCCAAGAAGCTTTGACACCTTCAGTCCAAAACACACTGCAGAAACAATCCAGTTTGAGACCACTTTAATTGCCCTGGCTCAGTGTTAAGGACTCATGGGAAATTGTGGTTTATTGTGGCAGCAAAGCTCTCTGACAGAGAAAGCTAAATGTCTCACAAAAAACTACAGTTCCTAGAATTCCCTAGCATTGAGCCAGGGCAGTTAAAACAGTCTCCAACTGGATTATTTCTGCAGTATGTTTTGGATCATAGTCTTCTAGTTCCAAAATGATACTCAACTGTGATTTAAGAACCCAGGAAGTTTGGAATATCCATTCTCCATCTAAACCAACTGGAATTTTCTTGTACACAAGAACTCTAAGAACCTGTTTGTTTAAATGAATATTAAATGACAAGCCAGCATCAAAAAATAAAGTATGAAGTGGATTTGATTAAATTCATCACATCTGAAAGAAATCAGAGTTCTAACAATTTGGAAAAAACAGATCATTTTTTGGCATGTGCCAGAAGGTACAGGGAAAAGCACACAACATAAAAGCTTGCCACAGCCCAAGTACATTTGTTTTAGTGTTACTTGGGAAATGGCCCAGTAAGTTCAAGTGCAAATCGCCAGAAACTGCGAGTTTAGTTCCAACGATTTCCTGTGTAGCACTTGACAACGTCAATTAAAACTAACACAAATGAAGTTTCCCTCAGCTTCTGACTGTCATAAACTGATGATTGCACGTAAAACTTAGAAAGTTGGAGAAAATCCAGTCAGTCAAATTTTAACTGAAGTTCATTCCAATAACACACTAAATAATTATATAGTTTAATGTCTAGATTCTGAAACTAGACATAGAAGTGAAATATCTCAAGTGATTAACCACACTACAGAATCTAGAAGCATGAAGTCATGGCAATCTTTCTTCTGAATTAGTTTCCAGGCCTTCTACTCTCAGGAAGCCTTTCTACACGGAATGACCTTATCCTCTGCATGAACAACTGTGCTGTCTGAGAAGAGGATCTCAAACTTTTAGGGAGTTGAAGAATTTCAAATCCTTATAGAACTGATGATCCCAACAACTCCAGTTCAACCCAAATACACTTATCGGGGGGGGGGGGGGGGAGAACGGGGAACAAAATCTTTATAGAGTATTGCTTGTTTACAATAGTTCTAACATTACTATTAACCATACCTCTGTATACAGAGTGCTGCTTATTTACAATACTGCTAGTACAATACATTTCTTAAATACAAACGTACAGATGCATGAGTGCACACACACATTCCTTTCAGGAAGGAGAGATTTTTGTTTTTTTCCTCATAAAGTGAGAAGGGAGATCCAACAACCCACTCCATATGATTAGAAATTAAATAGAATGGTTGTGTTGCTGTGTGCCTTCAAGTTGCTTCTGACTTATGGGGACCATACGGTGAACCTTCCACAAGGTCTTCTGGACAAGACTTGTTCAGGGAAGTTTGCTTTTTGCCTTCCTCTGAAGCTGAATAGAATAAGTAGAATAAGAACATAAAATGGTTAAGATAATAAAAATGCTATATACAAAAAGGGAATCCAAAGAACCTGCCCTGTAACCCAGGCTTTCTATAGCACACTAGACATTAAAATAAATTGCAAAGGTCTGAAGGATCTGTAAAGATCAGAAAAGATATGTATCAGATTGACCAATTTCTTGAAAATTTAGGGCAAGGGACAGGATTTGCATCTTTCTGGATCCTATTACATTCCAATCCATGCCTACAACTGTACAAAGACAGTACAACCTCATTTTTGAAGGAGATAGGTCCCCAGACCTACCATGGATAGTGAAAGCAGTAATAGCAAACCCTGTACAGTGGTCCCCCGGGTTACGAAAGTAATTCGTTCCGGATTACTTTTCGTAACCCGGAAATTATCGCAACCCGGGGGACCGCTTTAGTTGACGGACCGCACGGCAAATTTAAAGGGGCCGCGCAGTTTTTCCGTTTTGGATCCCGGGGCCGTTTTTGTGGCCCCGGCTCTTTTGTTCCCTGGGGGATTCGTAACCCGGGGGACCACTGTATTTCCAGAAGCTGACCATAGAGTCACACTGGAGGACCACCAGATGCTTAGAGATCACATTTTTTCAGGTGTGGAAAGTGTAGCTGCAGGCATCAGGTCTGCGAAAACAGGGGTTGCACTATATGCTTTATACTTGAGGCTTTATTATCACTCTGTACTGCACTTGAAGAAATAGGTTTATATATACAAAAGTTCATGCTAAAATAAAAACCAGTCTTAAAAGTGCTGCCACATTCTCCTTTGTTTCTCCCTCTTATGTTGCAAGAGATTAACACAGCTACTTCTTTGTAAACTGAAATTGGTCTCCCTTATTCTACTTATTAATTTACTGCACACCTCTATCGATGATCTCAAACCACAAAAACTATGTGCAATAATAATAACAATAATTACTTATTATGCCCTGCTCTTCAGCCCTAAAGGCTATCAGAGTGGCTTACCATTATTATTTTAATTAGACGGTTCCCTGCCCTCAGGCTTACAATCTAAAAAGATACGACACAAAAGGAGAAGGGAATGGTGGAGAGGAAGGGGATGAGGTCCATCAGTTCTTCTCTCCCTTTGGAACAAGGCAGATGGACTGGAGGGAGGGCCCTGCTGCTTCTTAATCTAGGACAGGCCGGATGAAGTTTGGTCTGCCCTTTCACTCCTTCCTAGGCCAGATGGTGTTGTCATGGAGGTAAGGCTCTTCAATTATACAGTTCCCTTTCAACTTTCCTTCTGAAAACACTAACTGGATGTATTAAACATTTATTTATTTATTTATTTATATGACTATTATGCATATTAGTTAAATAGGATTTTTTATTTATTTTGTAAACTGGTTTTACTTCCCATAATATCATTTTTTTTCATTTGTTCTAGTGACATCCAAGAGCAATAGTCATTGAGTTTGTTTACTGCCTTGCTTTTCATACACTGCTATTTTATGCTTAAAATTCTTCTCATTCTGGTAAATACACTCGGCATCGTTTCTTGTCGTCGCTTCTTTCTTGTTGTTTTTGAGTATTCGACATAACAAGACACACACTTACAGTCAGATATCTGCAGCTAAGAATTCAATGTAACATCTGCCACTGAGAGAAATATTAAATCAACAAAAGCACATTTCAATCTCCACATCCTGTTTCATATTTTTTTTAAATTTTACATTCCTTCTATCATCCCTCCCTAGTCTTCTATGGGAAACTCCACTTCTGGATGCTAGGGCTGCTCTGGAGGCAGGTGCTCCAGACAAGAGCTGCTCTGATTAGAAACCAAGCCAGAAGATTTATAGGGCCAAACACATATCCTATTGGCTCCTGATTCTTGCTGGGTTGGAAGCTGCAGCAACTGATCCCAGCTATGAGAAAGCAGGGCCGGTGTAGCACAACTGAGATCAGGCTGTCAGTTTCCTTCTTGTAAGCTGTTATAGCAATATGATGTAAAGAGTCAACCCAGTATTTTACACAAGGCAATTAGCTCCTTTTTAGCTGGCTTTCCCATTCCCGCAATTAATGTTATCTTTACCTGGAGCACAAAATTACCACTCGAATCCCCTTCCGCACCTCAATGGAACCCTACTGCCTAACCAACCTATTTAAAGAGAACGCTGGCACTTTCCTATTTGCATCACAGAACACAATGGAAGCTAATGAAGGAACAAATGTGAAAAGCAAAGAAATAGGCCAACTGTATGTTTATTTTTTTTAAAAAAAAATGTAACTTGAAATATACACTGCAAAATGTAGTGACTGACTACAAAGTCAGGGGACCATGCTACCCTACTTGGGTTCTGAAACTGTCTTATAAAGGATTAAGGATACATTCCTCATAAAGTGAGCATAATTATTCTGACTGGTCTTCATGATACTAATACTGCAGGATCCAATGAACAGTAAAAAAAGAAGAAGAAGAAGAAGAAGGAGGGGGGATTGAGGGTAAACCTCCCCCATCAAATAGTAAAAGCACTTAAAACACCTTAATACAATTAAACTCTATTTTACTTCTATAACATAGTTGGGATATTTAAAGAATAACAGCTGTCAGTTTCAAAAAAGCAGTCATTTGTTTCCCAAACAGAAAGACTTGAGGACCTGCCAGAGCAATACAGCCTTTGGGTTTTACCACATTTGAGTGGCACAAACTGAGTTTCTGGAGCAAAATTTGACATTCTAAGAATTCTCACATTCATTAGAGGAAGGTAAAAATGTTAGCAGCTACAGTATTAGATATGCTGAATGCATCTGTGTCTCTGAAAGCTGGAAAATGTAGAAATCAGTCTTGTGAACCAGATATCCCAGGACAGCTACCAACATTGCATCATAGCTACTATTCCCTGCCCCTTTCGTCTAGCTCACTTTTCCATGGCATTTCCTTCCACACGCCTCATTCTAGCAGTCTGCATTCCAGTTTTTAAAAAATGATTTTGAAAACCGACACCCCAAAAGGAAAAAAGTAGTACAGTACAAAATAAATTTAATTTGCATGTTTCTGGTTTCATTTTTAATGTAGACTGCACATTTTCTAGGATGTTGCCATGTTATTGTTTCAGTACAAGGAAGGACAAAAAAACAAAAAACAACGAGCCCTTTGGCACTTTTTTAATACTAACCAATCCATTTTAGCATGAGATTAGAAAATCTAAGGGATTTCACAGAATGCAGTTCTCAAAAGCTTTCTAAAATAAATTGTTTAAAGAGAACTGTGGCTTTCTAGAAATCCAAAGCAAAGCTGAATCCATTTTAACATGGGGGGGGGGGAATGTAAGCAAGGGAACACTTAACAACTGTACCAATCCATTTAATCATACTTCAGGCGACAATACCAT
Source organism: Urosaurus nigricauda (assembly GCA_034509955.1). Classification (NCBI taxonomy): domain Eukaryota; kingdom Metazoa; phylum Chordata; class Lepidosauria; order Squamata; family Phrynosomatidae; genus Urosaurus; species Urosaurus nigricauda. The sequence goes on from JAOEGL010000005.1 coordinate 84,897,344, forward strand.
AGGCCAGACGATACACATGACCTTAAACAAAAATACATTCAAGATGGCATATCTAAAAAATTCAAAGGATATCCTATGGGGCAGTGGGGTTTTTTTTAGTTTAGGGAGGAGTATTTAGATTTTTTAGTCAGAAAGCTCTAGTGACTCACCCAACTACAAACCCCAGGAAACAACAGGACGCTGCCATGGCAGTTAAAGTGGAATACAGTATAATCACTCTGTAGTGGCAACAAACAGGAATTCCATTTTGAACGTAAAAACTTTCCACATAAAAAAGTATTTACATACGCTTGAGGAAGAGGAAGAGACAAGAGTTTTTCATGTCCCCAAAACCAACACTATGAAGAATACAGTACTTATTAGACTATAGATACTGAAAAGTTTTATTATTGCAGTTCACAAGGTTTTAAATACACAGGACTAGTTTATTGTTCTTCAACTATAAAACATACAAAGCTTCCCATCCAAGTTAACAACTTTCTTTACATTACAGTTACATTTAAGCTTACATTAACAAACAGAAGGGCGGTTGCCTCCCAAATTAAAATAATCCTTATTTTAGTTATAGAATGATAAAATGTTGGATTTTTTGACAAACACAAACACACTGCATCATACAAGAGAAACCTTTCAAATTTCACAGTCTAAAGAGAATAAACAAAGTTCTAAAAGGGACTTTAAGCATATGTACTGCTTAATGTAATGCTTCCTGATCACTGGTGCCCAAATTTAATTTTAATGGTTTTTAAATTCTAAAGCCGGGTAAACCAATTCTAACAGCAGAACAACAGGATTGCTCACCATCTTAAAAAGTTATGTGCGCAAGTATTTCCTACAGGTAACAAACCACTGAAAGCAGCAGCAGTGGCAAACTGTATGAATCGTATTTTGTTATGTGCCTTCAAGTTGTTTCTGACTTGTGGAAACCCTAAGAGAACCCTATCATGGTTTCCTGGATTGTTCAGAGGGGGTTTGCGATTGCCATCCTCTGAGGCTGAGAGTGTGTGACTTGCCCAAGGTCAGCAAGAGGATTTCCATGGTCCACTGTCCATCACATCACAGACTAATCAAAATTTAGCACTTGGGGGGCACATTTAAAGAATAATATTACTGTTGTATCCCAGGAACACAACAATCCAACTGAACGTTATCATCGGCACTCTATGTTACATAGATTTCTATCTCTGGTACTATTTTTGTGAAAATCTCAGGGACCAAAAGCATAAACCAGATGTCTTACATTCACAGGCTGGATCCAAAAGCCTTATTTTGACCACAGAAACAGCAAAATGTTCACATAACATTTCTGAGAACAAAAACGCCTTTCATGAGCAGAATGACATCTCTGGATCAACCAACCATAGGTTTGGTTCATCAAAGTGTGCAAAACTAGATGTAGTTTAGTACCGATTCAGGGGTAACTCCAACTCCTGCTCTCAACTGGAGTGGACCCACTGCATCAGTGGAACTTATGTAACTGCAGTTTATCAGTCAACAGTTCTACTTGAGACAGCAGTTGGAGTTAGGTCTTTCACAGCTCTAGATCATGAGCTTCTAGTTCTAGTTCTGTGTGCACATCTGAGTTCTACGAGGAAAAAATAATGGGTCTATAGGCTGACACACATCTTCAATGAAAGAACAGGGCACTTCTGACCATACATGCTGTAACCTCCCCCCAAATATTTTAAATGCCAGATCTGAGGCTACAGTCTATATACCCATCCATATACAGTGTGTGTGACGCACACATACAGCCCTCTATTCCTCCCAGATTTTCTCAGTTTAACTAGCTGGGAGTGGGAGCAGGCCATTGTTGGCCTTGTCAAATGACTTGGAACTGGAAACTCTCACCAGTCTATCAGTCTATCACAAATAACCCAGATACCTACCAGTAGTTCCTACCTTCTTTCCAGCCTAATTCAGATGTCCAATAGCAAGAATATTCTAATCTAATGAATTCCGCTTTTGTTATTTTATGATCCATTGTTCAGAATTAATTAAAATAAATTTAATTCTGAAAAAGATTATCAGAAACCAACAAAAGGTCACTCACTCAAATATCTGCAGATTTCCCAAAAGCTCCCCTGATGTCATTTATGGTACGAAATCATGCATCGCCATGCTCAAATTAAAGAATTATTTTACTTTTTGAACATATTAGAAATAAAAGGGCAGCTCATATAAACCGATGTAAAAGTAAAATGATGTTCTGAAGTCTATATCATAACCTCCTTTCCCCCCCATTACTACCAGTTGAAAAAAATAGAATGTGTTATGTAAAGGCCCAACTATGTATCCCTATACACACTTAAATGGGAATTAGCCCCACTGAAGGCAATTAATTCTAAGTAAACATGAACAGTACTGGTCTTTAAGTGAAATCTATAATGTATGGAAATACATATAAACCATGCAACTGTCTATTAAATGTTATTATTGGAACCCCATCATGTTGAAACAAAGCATTTGGTTCACTGAATTAAATACATTTCACAGTGGCCAACACTACATTAAGGCTGTTTTCTCCAAATTTCCAGTTAATATTTATGTTTATATGTGCCTTCAAGTCGCCTTTCCTGACACAGGAATTTCACAGGGTACTCTTAGGCAAGAAATACTCAAGAGGCCCTTTTGCCAGGTCCTTCCTCTAAAATATAGCCTGCCCTACAGTACCTTGGTGTTCACTGGTGGTCTCCCATCCAAGTACTAACCTACATAGCTTCCAAGTTCAGAGAGGATATGGTATTTTTGGGCCTGAAGTGATAGGCCAAAATAAAGCTGCTTGGGGTCACTTTGGAGGTATGCTGTTTAAATGACATACACATCTTAAGAGGCCAGAAGCTGCGCCAAAGCTGCGCTCCAGTCCTTAGGACTGGAGCATGGCTTTGGCACAGCTTCCGGCCTCTTAGGAGGCATGTAGCATTTAAGCAGCATACCTCCAAAGTGATCTGAATCAGCTTTATTTTGGCCTGTCTGTTCGGCCCCTTTGTTGGGTGTCTTCAATTTGCTTCCAACTTATGGCAAAACAAAGGTGAACCTATCATGGATGCAAAAGAGTTCTTCAGAGGGGGGTTCCCTTTTGCCTGAGAATGCAGCTGAGAATGTCAAGTGGGGATTTCAACCCTGGTCTCCAAAGTAATAGTCCAACAGTCAAACCACTATATGCTCCGAGTATTCTATTAGAGGAGCGGGTTATAAATAAACCTTATTATTACAGTACAGTATTATTATTATTATTACCATACCACACTGCCTTTTTACATGTAGTCAAATGGCTCTTGCAATTCTTCAACCTTCTTTCTTATTTTAAACTTTAAATGTATATTTCAACAAGCTTGGCAGGCAGCTGTATCCCCTTTGCACTTCAGATATTCTCCTGTTGTTGTTTTTTAAAATCTATTAACAATGACATCTTTACTGTGAGGAAACATTAGCCATCATTTTAACGTCAAGGACCCGCCTTAGAAACATCCCCAAGAACAGGAGAGAAGCCATCCAAATATCTGAACCACAGAGACAGGAACAAGTGACTCAGTAAGAGGCCATACTCTTGAGCCTCCTGATGGCTACTTTCTAATTGAGTTTTTAAATGATAATGAAAATATTATTGAGATAGCAATCTCAAAAAGGTTGATTTTGCGGTATCATGGAACAGAGTGAGAATTATTTCTCAGGAGGTGTGTATAAGGCTACAATCCCATAAACATCAGAGAGTAAGTCCCCTGAATAAAATGGAATTTATTTCTAGGTAAGTGTGCAGAGATTGAGGATGTTAAGACGAGTAATTCCAAACTGGTAGCTCCGACCCACCAATAGGGATGCAAGGCTGCCAGCACTGAAGGTTAGGAACAATGTAGAACAAAGGGTTTAAGATGGCTTCAATTCTATATGAAGAGATTAGATTGACAGGTGGGTTCTGAACAAACACAAAATTCTAGTGATGGCTTCCTTTAAGCCCACAGCTCAGCAATTATGGCCCATGCAACGAAAAGCACTTGCCGAGTCTTCAGTGTCAATGTTACTTATGTTGGAATCCCATCTGGATCAAACAACCAAATGTTGTTAGTGTACGCAGCAACACAAACCTGTTTTTGGGGGGGTTATATATGAAAATTCAGTGAGCGACGGAGCTATAGCTCTATTCTCTGAACACGCCAGAAGCTTTAAACGTACAACCCTCTTGTTCCAAACTTATGAGAGAACGCCATACAAGATATGTATTAAAATGCAATTCTGACATGGTTAATATTCTGTGACAAATGCTATATACCACCCCATGTTTAAACTATGATGCCCTAGGACTCACAACACACTTGAAGGCACACGTGAACAGCCCTGTACGTAATGCATGCCTTGCTCTCTCTCTCACACACATACCTAAGAAAAAGGCTGTCAATTACGCAAGACAGTGAAAGTTGCCATATGTAAATTAATGCCTGTTCATGCGTGGGGAAAAGGGATCCAGTGCGAATGCGCCTCTTTCAGGGCTTACTTGGGCCTCTCAACACATTTAAATGGCAAAAAATGTGGAGAAATAAGCTGGTCTGGCAGCGCTTTCGCTCTTTGTCTGGCTCTTTGCTATGGCATTCTGGGAGCTGGAGTTTGTTGTGGGGCCCAGAGCGGAGCAGAGCTCCGCTCTGGGCCCCACAACAAACTCCAACTCCCAGAATGCCATAGCAAAGAGCCAGACAAAGAGCGAAAGCGCTGCCAGACCAGCTTATTTCTCCAGTGTGGACGCGAAGATGAATATGGCATGCTAAAGAACTCATTTCAGACCCACAAACCAGTCTTTTCCCTCCCCTCAAGAGGCTTCTGCTTGATCCGCCTTCCATAACCACTAGAAATTAATCCAGGGAGAACCCAGGATTTTTTAATGGTGGGAAGGAAGGATGAGGCATTTTGTCAGACGACAGCCCTTTGGATTTAAGCATATTATTAAAGCTGCATCGGGCAGACTCTCTCAACGGTGGCGCTCGGTCTCTCCCGCTGCCTTCTTCTTCTTCTTTCCTTCCTTCCTTCGTGGGGTGTGGAGTGGAGGGAGGACCAGGGCTGATTAGATTACCACAACATCAGCCTTGGGGCCGCCATTTTTAGAAGCTCTCCTCCTCCAAAGGACAAAAGAGGGGGACATTTATTATTATTACCGTCCTTGTTGAGGTTTTGTTTTTTGACGCCACTTTTTGTGGAAGGGGGACGTTTATTTATTTCCCCCCCCCCCTTTGAAACCCTCTTTTCGTTTTGCCCAAATATGCTTTTGTAATGTCAGAGGGGGAAGGGAGGAAAGAAGAGGAGGAGGAGGAGGAAAAAAAGGCGTGCCATTATTAGTAACCGAATATAAATACAAAAAACTGAGGAGAAGGAAGGAGACACGTCAAAAAACGCCAAGAAGGCTCTGCTGCTGCCCCTCAGTGCAGCGTTTGAGAAAGAAATGGGACAGTCTTTTTGCTTTGAAACAACAACATTCATCGATGGCTGGAGTCCTGAGGACTTACAAGACCTTTCTAGTCAGGAATATATATGTATATGTACTATATATATATATATATATATTCCTCAACAGGGAAGAACCCTCACACGAAGAAGAAACCTAACACACACACACACACACACATATTAGGTTTCTTCTTCATATATATATTATATATTCAATAGGGAAGAAAAACCATATATATATATATATATATGTATATATGAAACCTAACACACATACACACATATAAGAGAAGAAGAAACCTAACACACACATAGATATTACGTTTCTCCTTCATCTCTCTCTCTCTCTCTATATATATATATCTGTTGAGGGATACACACACACACACACACACATATATATTCCTGATTAGAAAGGTCTTGTAACTCCTCAGGAGGACTCCAGCCATCGATGAATGTTGTTTCAAAACCAAAATAAAGGAGGGGGGGGAGAGTCCCACTTCTTTCTAAAACGCTACGCTGAGGAGGAGGGCAGAGCCTTGACGTGTCTTCTTTGCCTCAGTTTTTTGTTTTATATTACGTTACTAATGGCACGCCATATATATATATATATATATATATGGTTTCTTCTTCTTCTTCCCCATTGAATCCTCCTCCTTAGAGGACCGTTTGTTTCTCCTCTGCAGCAGCAGCAATAGCAACTCTCCCCCCCCCCCGCAAAAAGGCTCCCTCCTCCTCCTCCTCCTTTCCTTTCCCTCCTTCAAAGGATGCGGGCAAACTGAGG